>OMNN01100128.1:7031-29913 GCA_900302755.1 Chromis chromis | reverse complement strand
CTATGTGGTGTTCTGCTGGAAAACCTTGGATTTTAACATCCGTGTTGATGAGACTTAGACACCCAAATAAACATTGTCCCAGAACAAGCACACTCCCTCATGCAAATGGAAATCCCAAATGTCACTGGCCTACCCCCGCAGGAAAATGCACCCCACCACATGGCAAAAACATCAAACAATCAGGAACATCTTGAGGAACATGACAATGGCCCAAGATTATGATTTGACCTCCAAACTTTCTAGACCCCATTCTGATCAAGCATCAACAGGATGCAGTGGAACAAGTTTGATTGACAGAAGCCCCACTGCACAACCCAGAGTACCCAAAGGATCCACTGCCAACGTCCTGGTGCCAGACCCTATAGGACACCCTGGGAGGTCCTCTGGTGATCATAATGTTGTGGCTGATTGGTGTATGTTCCTGGCCAGTCTCCAAGAGTTTTACATTGTTGTATTTCCATATTTACATCAGTTGAAACTGAAATTCACACAACACATCAGAAAGAACCAGCCTCACGTTATCAACTGACAAAATAACTGCTCCAGAGAGAAACTGCACACACAAAAAACCTGACACAGGCCGCGAATTCCCGACATGTGCTGCTACACAGAGAACAAAACCTTATTTACATCGACGTGCATATGTTTTTGTGAGTTATGCCGTTTTCTGAGAAAATGCATACTTTGCAGCACCACATCTGGACAACAGCAGCAACAGATAGTCATCTGTTTCTGCAGATTAGCACAAGGGTTAAGTGTACCAGCAGAGAGGAAGACGTTTCTTTGAAATTAAAGGATGAATGATCCCGCTTGTATGGCCTTGATTTACGCGTAGTGAGCAGCTCTCGGTGACGTAACAGGATGGATATGCACCTAAAGGTCCTGCAGGCCATGAGAATGTAGAGCCAATACAAACACAGACAGATACTCGCAACAGCAGATCAAGAAAGCTACAAAGGGAAATTTTAATTAAACTTTGTAAACTGTGCATTTTAATGTCTGCTGAAGGCTCTAAACTCCAGATCCCAGATCCAAGCTTAAAATGGGAGAAAAAAAGGAGTTTAAACTATTTTTCTCCACTTCTTTGTGCTCTCTGTCTCTTTCTATAGCAGCATATTCCTCCATACATCCCCCTATAGCTCTGGCGGTGGCTTTTTGCGTGTTCAGTTTGAACAGCAGGGCTTATATCCTATGTGAGTTCTGAGAAGCAGCTAGTGTGTGCGGACTGACAGCTGATTGCGCTATGGTTTAATCTTGTTAGGGATTTTCAAAAGTGCTGCGTCCACTCAGATGTGGAGATAGCAGCGCCACACAGCCTTTGTGTGCAAAATTTCGACGCTCCCAAAAAAAAAAAAGAAAAAAAAAGAGGGGGACAAAGGGCCCCCCTGGTGATGTCATTCCACTGTCAGCAAGCAGGGCCCTCACCGGAGGAGAGAGGGGCCGGGACGGGACATACTGTGACCATCACCCCCCCCTCCATCAGTGCCTCACCCTGACCCCCTCTGAACCAACGTACCGACCCTCGCTGTGAAGTTCAAGACCAAAATCCAAGTTGGCCGTACATAAATTCCAAATATTCATGACCGTAAATAGCCCGAATCTGCCCACGGAAGCTCAAATCCCCACAAATGATGCATATATGTCATGCCTCTTATGATACGTGTCACTCTGGCAAACTTCCAGTCGTATTCGATTACCGTCAGCGTCGTGAAACTGCAGCTGCCCGTTTGGATATTTTTCCTTGAACTCCTATATTTATCAGGCCAGTGCCTCATCTGCCCATCCACATGCGACACAAGCTAGAGGATGCCTGTGTAAGAGGGCAGCCGATTGTGTGCGATCTGCCTGTTAAGACAACAGTTTTTGTTGATACCTCAGCCAGAATGTGAGCGTTTGATTTCCAAACATATTAAAGCCATTACAGGCGTAATGCAGTAATGAAAGTTTATGGGTGTAATTAGTAGCCGTGGAGATTTTCTGCGCTCTAATTCACGTGTACGACACCCTTTACTGACCTTTGACTCAACTTAACCTAAACCTAACATGTGACACAAATTCAGTTTTGGCCTCTTGGCACTTTTGTATCTTTTTTTTTCACTTGTAATGTGAGTTGTGTGAGGAATTGTTGAGCCAGCTTTACATTCCACGAAAACAGCTTCATAAATCTCAGCTGTGTGTGTGTGAACACAGACAGATGTGTCCTAACTTAGCAAACTACACTGCGCAGCAACTCCAGTTTCCGAGAAACTGTACGTCGCTGACTTCTCCCCATTTTTAGAGGGCGAATCTGGAGACGCACTGTTGGCTTATGTTACAGTACACTGGGACAAATATACAGGGATAAGCTTGTGTTGCCTACAAGAAGATATCTTACACCTGGTTTCAGATATAGAGCAGCGCACACATCCAAGTGTTTAGGGGTATTTATGGGCATGAGTCATGTATGTTCATCAGAATCCGCCGCACATACTAGACCTGCTGGAAACGTGTCAGCCCCCGTGGTGTCCCGTTTAAGTTCAAGTCTTTCCTCGCTACTGTAAATCATTTTTCCGCTACAACATCAGCAAGTCCCAGTGAGCGGAGGCACTTACACGGAAAAGGACAAGCAGCCGGTGCTGTGAAAGTATGGCGTCTGACGGATGAAAGACAAACATCCCCTGGGGCCACGGGGCTTGAGTTGTGAATGGTGCTGGTATGCTCGACGCAGATCACCGGGAAGCTTTAACTCACTGTGCTGACCTCCAAACTGTGTCTGTCTGTGACCAGATGCAACACAATAACTCACCGACTCATTTAATCAAGTTGTCCTTTGCTGTGCCTGATGCATTAGTTTGATTTGCACTGTTTCTCATCACAGAAATATTCATTTGTTGCACTCAGTGAATCATTTAGTACTTCATACGTCATTACTTCAAAGTACAGCTGCAACAAATAATCAATAAGTTGACAGCTATTAAATGAATCAATTAATCAATTTGAGTAATTTTTATAGAAGGAAAGTCAAAATTCTCTGATCCAGCTTTCTAAATGTGAATATTTTCCAGTTTCTTTTATCCTTTATGACAGTAAACCGATCTATTTTTGGGTTGTAGACGAAACGCTAATAATAACAACTAATAAACAACCAATCGATTAATCGAGAAAACCAACAATGAAAATCTTTGTTACTTACAGCCCTGTTTCAAAGGCCCAAACACCAACATATAATTTAACGTAACCTAATTCATGTCGATGGAAACAATATGATTAGTGCTCACAGTGGAAGAAGTAGATCCAACCAGATTTTCACCTCAAGTCAAAGTTTGATGATATTCATGCAAGTCTGCACACCACTGAACAATAGCAAGCATCTTTACAGTGACCTTTGAGAGATGGAGCTGAAGAGTCCAGTGTGATAGAGGCTACTGGTGCTTATTAGCTGTGTTGCAACATTCACTTTTATTTATTGAACCACCTCGGTTGGAATAAAAGTTATTTTGTAAGTTATGAGACAGGAGACAGTGGTGTAAGTACATGTTTTGAATGTTTTGTCCACTTGGCAACCAAGATACGTTAATGAGCTTGCTCGCTTACAAAGTTTGAAAGTTCATTTGCCTTTTAGCCCCTCTCTAACCCCTCTTAAACTGGTGGGTTTTAAAGGCATGTTGTCTTTTAAAACTAGCCCAAATTAAACCATTTGTTAGAGACGAGAACTGCAAAAACTGGAAAAAATGTTGTCCGATTTTTAACTTTCCAATGGTCCATGACCTACTCATGTGTGACATTCACTGACAGGTGAAGTGAATAACATTGATCATAGTGGTACTATGTGGTGTTCTGCTGGAAAACCTTGGATTTTAACATCTGTGTTGATGAGACTTAGACACCCAAATAAACATTGTCCCAGAACAAGAACACTCCCTCATGCAAATGGCAATCCCAAATGTCCCTGGCCTACCCCTGCAGGAAAATGCACCCCACCACATGGCAGCAACATCAAACAATCAGGATCATCTTCAGGTCCTCTTGTCCATGCCCAATGATTCAGAGCATTTTTGACCACATAAGGAGGACCAACACTATATTGATCATAATGTCCTGTCTGATCAGTGTATAGTTTCCCCAGGAAAATGTGTAAATCTGAACTTTTTTCCTTAAATGTCCTTTTATCTATGAGTTTAGTATTCTACGAAAATAAATCGTTAACCAGATCCTGTGAAAAACAAAACAATTCAGCAACTCTTCAGCTGAATTGGGTTGAACTGCAGGCTGTGTTTACACGGAGCAGAGAAACAAATGTAAGTTGTAAAATATATATGCCATATAGAGTCACCTTTTTTTCCCAGGATTGGTAACACCTGTGGACACATGGAAAAATGTTGTGCATGTTCAATTCCAGACATTTTTTTTAGTTCTCTTTACTTTTAACCATATTTGTGCTGTTTTTCCATTGAGGAATTTATACTGCAGTGAAAAATGAGTCCACAGTGGATAAAAATTTGACAGGAAGACAAAAAAAAAATACCCAGAAACTTCTCAGGGCTCAGGGAGTTAACTCAGCTGAGAGAAATAATGTACAGTCTTGGGACCAAAACGCCAGGTGGGAATAAAAACTGCCAAAAACAGAGAAAAGACAGAAGCTCTGTGACTGACTGCTACAAGCTTGTTACCAGCAGGAATGTTAACACCGAACTAGAACCACATATATTTGGTGGAAATGTGAATTATAGAGGCAGAACATATGCACTATATATAATGCACTCGTTAACGGCAAGAAGAGCAATAACTTAAGCAAAGAAATAAAAAAGATTTAAGGATGTCTCAATAATTAGGGTGAACAAGTCAAATAATCTTACAAAGCCAGCAAAAATCAAAAAGGACAAGAAAAGCTGGATAAAATATGAGAAATGGAGCCAAGACAAAGCAGCATTAGATGAAATATTTATGAGTCTAACAAGGAGATAACTATAAAAAACGTGTTTTAAGGCTGAATTTAAAAAACGAGACAGTGCCAGCTGGCTAATATTGGAGGATTGCTATTAAACTTTCACCTATAAATGAAAGGAGTGCTGCCCTTGCATTTAATAGTATAAGCACAGAAGAAATATATTCAGGAAAAAAATGAGAAAAAGCTTCTGCACACAGTCTGCAGGTTAAACACATGGCTAACCAGGAACCATGATGCCATCCTCCTCATGGAAATCTCCTCTGCGTGAGGGTACCGTGACGTGGGCGAACCCTCAGACGCTTTGACCACCTGTAGGGGGGCGTTGGCGGATGACTTCACGGCAGCTCCTCATGTGAAATCCATCGACGGCTGCAAAAGGCTGGGCTGGCTCGTCGTCCTGAAACTTAGAAGTAAGAGAAGAGTGTGGGAGAGAGGGCGGTGTTGAAACCTCTCATTCTGATCATTACTGAAGCAGCCGAGCGGAAGGATCGTCTCGGGTTCAGCATAGCAGGGAAGTGGTGGGTCTGTGGCGGGTGTTTGTGCACACGGCTTGTGCACCAGGAGGGCTACAAGGTGCGCTTTAAAAAACTGTTTTCCGTAGGGATTAGTGTGCTTTTTAATAAAAAACTGAGCTTCTCCTCTGGCATCTGGACTCAATGATGACATAGCAGTTCAACTCAAGGCCCTTTATTGACTGCAAAGTGACTGATGTATTGAGACAAGCATAATGCAGGGGCTTCTGTTTGCAATAAGTGCCTTTCATTTATATGAGAAACGAGGGGCTTTTGAAGTGGAAAAAACACCACCTCTGCAATGCGTTCATTAAAAAAGTTATTATACTTTTCCCCTGAAAGTTCATCATCGGGGTACCGAGTCACAGCGGTTTTAAGCAGGACCCCTGCACTGCACGTTTTACCCTCTACAAAGAGATCCAATGCGGACAAAGCCCACATTTCCCCATAAATACCTGAATTTGGCCAGTTAATGATGCCTGCACAAATGGCCCCCAACCAAACTAAATAGCCCCGATTGCTGGTTAATTTATTGGAGACAAGCGCCATACTGAGATCAAACGGGTCGCTCTCGCTGGTAGCACCTTCACTGCAATGAATTTGCTGACCCCACAACCCTGTGCATTTTTCTATAAGGGGCATGAGAGGCCGAAAGAGAGTCGCCCCGAGGAAGAAAAAAGGGGGTCGGCTCACATGAGGTTTGGATTTGTATGATGCTTGTGTAGCCCAATAAATCAGCTTGTTAGGAAACTTTCTGTACACACACAGTAGCTGACAAAATATCAGCATGAGAGCCAGATACTCCTGAATGACAAGAAGCTGTGGGAAACACTCTACTGACAGATGTGTCCTTGGTAAACATGTTGCATTTCAAGAATGCAGTACTGAGATATTTCTACCTGAGACAAAAATAGTGCATGCTTGCATGTGCACACACACTTTCTAAGCAGCTTGGCCTTGTTTTTTTTGTGTGTGTGTTTTTTTTACTAGGACTATCCCTGAGTCAAGGTGAAGCTTGAGTTTCATTACGAGACAGCTTTAATGACTAGGTTCAGGGCTTGGAATTCCCACAACCTGAACATATGAGGAGGATTTAGTTTGGCTCTTTTGTTCCTGACATGAAACGGCACATTGTTAACCGTGGCCTGCAGGCACAGTGGCCAGAGAGCACTGCAGCAGGTTAGGATCAGCAGCCACTAGTTGAGCTGGGATTTGGATGTAACTCATGATTAACTCGCTGCAAATTCTCCACATATACGCAACTTTTGCACACAAAAAAAGTCCTCCACAAGACGAAGTGTAGCCACATGTTACCTGTTTTGTGGCCTGATAGTTGAGTGGTTCGGGTGCATAAGACATGGCTGTTAATGCCTTCAAGCAGTGAGTTTCTGGTGTGATTCCCAGACTTTTACTGCATGTCATTTCCTTGATTTCTTTTCCTGCTTTCTCTGTTACGTATTTTCACTGTAACTGTCCAGAAAATGTGAAAATCACCAACCAAAACTTGAGAAATCCTGGTATGTGATGGTCTTACAAAGTAAAAAAAAACAAAAACACAAAACACTAAATTCAATTAAGTTCAAACATCCACACACCAGTAAGCTAAAGGCCAATTTATTGTTTCCATGGGCCTGTAAAGGTCTGTGTGATGTACATTTTGTTGTTTGTCCATGTCTGCGAGGGGCCACTCACACTGCACCGAAAAGTAAACTGGATGCTGGTTTTGTGCACTATACGTATGTCATATTAGTAATGTATTCCATAAGCTGTTGTCCAACCTTCTGTCAGGAGGTCATCATGTTTTCTAGTGCGCATGTGTGAAAAGTCCCCATAAAGGCTGATAATAATATATATAAAAGGACGTGCGTCTGCTGTTTGAGTCTGCGGACAAAGGATGCAAACCCTGACTTGGCCTTGTGAGCAGAATTCTTGCAACAGCAGATTTTGCAGTTTCTGCCACCACCACCTGCTAGCAAGCTAGTAGCTAATAAGAGCATAATCTGACTCACTGGATGTGGACTGCGGGTATAAGTCTGCCATTTCTGCCACACATTTCACGTGGAATTTCCATCCCGTTCTGCGAGATATGTGCTACCCTTCTATGGGGAAAAAAAACAATAATAGCCTGCAAGGTAGATACCTACAAGCTGAAAATGTCAGTGCAATAAAGCAGATCTGCTTGTTTTGTTCAGAGAATTAGAAATTTAAATGGCAGTTCTTGCCTCTCTGCATGCAAATGTTCCCACAAAACAATTTCGCCTGTCACTATTTTGCTGAGGCATCATCACTACATCCCGGGCTTAGCACCGCCCAAGTTTACTGTGATTGGTTTAAAGAATTATTTCCCCTTGTGCAGCCAGATAATTCTCCAGCACTGTGGAGGTAGATATAGTGATGTGAAACAAAGGGAGAGCATTGTGTCACTATGGGCAAGTGTTGATTTAGCAAAGAAGCGATAAATTGAACTTAAATACGTCGATAAATTTCAATAGGTTTATGTAGTGCATCCATTTTCTGCTGCTTCATCAGGTCCAGGTTGCATGTAATTATTTGTTACACTTTAAGGGTTCTGTATTTCATAAAACACTTAGTTTAATTTATTATAAAGGTGCAGAATTTGGAGTTTAGCACGTCGAAACATGGCACTGAATCAATTAAACAGACAAAATTATGGTAGAAGTGTTTAAAAAATGCAGTCAAAGACATTCTTACTTTTTTTTTGGCAGTGCATCTTAATCAAATAGAGATCTAGGTCAAGAATTGTCACCACAGAGCCAAATAATACAAATACAGTATATAAAACCTGTTTGTTACTGACGTGTTCTGCTCTGCGGTGTTTATCTGACCCGCTGTTTTGAAATAGCTTCATTGGGAGCGATCACTGTGGAAATCTTTTGTTCAACCCCTGCCTGGTTTTTTAGGGCAACAAACACTCTGCGGCCTCCAGATCTTTTCTCAGTGTCAATAAAGACAAACTGTCACGTGGTCCGGCCTCTCGCTGGTTAAAAAAAAACACACACTGAAGCTTCCTTCTGCGTAGCAACGGCCGTGTGTTTGTCTGCAGTTTGATTTGATGTGGGTGAATGTGTCAGGGTCACAGTCAGGTCTCCACCCCGCTGGCCATGGACCCCATTTTCATGGAAGACCCCCCTCTGTGTTATTGAGACATGCTAGTCATCTCCATTATGGAGCGTAATTAGGTTGTTGTGCTTATTAACTCGTATTATCAGAGGAGCCCTGAGATGTCTCCATGCGGCTGCTGGTGCGAGCTGGTTTTTGCAGATGGCTGCAAATTCATGTTGGCATCTCGTTCCAGGATTGGCAGGAAGACACAGATCAATGCACATTTTGTATAAATTTTACAACCTTTTCATCTTCTTAAAGTAAAACATCAGTGCAGTTGCTTCTGTTTAATCCATTTCACCCATTTAGAGGTTGAATTATTGCCACCTTAACAAAAAAAATCTATTTATTTATGCTTTGACAATGACTTGACATGAATGATATTTCATCACTCATAATACTCTTTATTTTTGTCAAAGTTCCTTTTAATTATTGTTGCTTGATGATGCAATTGTGTATGACTGCTTTGTAATTTCTCCTTGGCGCTGCATTCAAGGACACTTCTGTTGTCCTGATTTGCCAAACAGTGCAGGATTCAAGAGCCACCATGTTAGAAAAATAAAAGCCAGGCAACATAAACAAAATTTTAGAGCATAATTTAAGGATGATGTGAATTTTTTAGGTTGTTGCTTTAAAATATGAGTTTGATAAACAAAATCAGGGCATTTAAATTGGTATTTCACTGATTTAGTGTTGCAAAAAACAGATGAAAACAATACTGGTCCAAGTAGAGAATGAGATATCTTGACTTTAAATTCATACTGTGAAGAAGTATGCTTTAAAAACGATGGATCTTTCGATATATTTCCTATAATGCAATGTGGGCATCTTTGTCTGTTTTTAATTGCAGGGTTTTTGTGAAAGATTCAAGGTCCCTCTTAAAGCCTCTTCCAAGTCTATTCAAATGAATAGAACAACTTCAACTATGTATAATTTGAGCACAAAACATCTGGAAAACAAGTTTGATCAAAGTCTGTTCAAATGAGTCGCACATTTCTGAGACATTTCTGCTCTTTGGTTGACTTTATCATTCAGAATTCTGCTTAGACTAACAATAGGAGCCTTTTATTTCATCCCCCTTATTCTTTAATGAACCTCCCACGTTAGTCTGTGCCGAGGTGGTCCAAACATCCCAACATCTGGCCAACTTCCTCTGCAGTGAAACATTAAGTGGGGATGTGGATCAAGCTGTGTCTGACTGAGATTTTACACTCAGGTTCCTCATTTCTAGCCGGCAGAATCTAAATGAACTCAGTCGGTCATGTCTGAGTTAAAAAGATCTGGTAAATGCGCGTTTGATAGAAACCTCGATCATTTACAGACTGATGCATTTGATCAATTAAACCCTCAGATAGCAGCCAAACGACATCATCTAGATTTAAACACTCGATTTGCTCATTTTAAAAGAGCGTTAATGTCCTAAAATTGGCTGATTTGCAGAATGAGACTTTTTAATTAGCCAACTAATAGCTGCACCTAATGAATCTATAGCTCTCTGCTCTCACCGACATACTTAAAACCTTTATTTCTTCTTCTTGTACTTGTTAGGTGCCGTTTCAGTGAAATCCATTTGCCTTCCAGACAATACATAATTGAAACATATTACTTTTCTATGGTTGAGGTGCTCACACAGGCAAGTTATTGCACTTGCTGGTGATGTGTGGAGCAGTTCTCTTTGGTGTTCAAATTCACTACAATCAGTTCATTTAGAAGTTTTTTCAAAAGATGCATTCACTGAGTAATTTAGTGACTCAGAGCATTCAGTAAACTGAAACATGGCCCATTGTCACTTTGACAAACTCCATTTATAATACTTGATATTTTAAAAGTTTCCTCAATGAATATCAAAGACGAATGCTGGTTTTTAACAACCTCTAAGTCCTAACAAATCTGCAGTGCCCTTGAACTTGCTGGTGCTGATTCCTTGCTGCTGACTGTCACTCAAGGCTCATATTCTCATCAATAATTTTGCTCCTTTGCATTGAAAATTGCAGTTTTGGGGAATTATTTTTGGGGCTTTTTGCCTTTATTGCACCGCAGTTGGGTATAGACAGAAAAGTTGTGGGAGAAGAGAGGGGGAGGACATGCAGCAAGTCTTGTCATGGGTGGGAATGAATCCATGGCCACTGCAGATCTTTGCAGTTTATTAGTATTGCAAAAAGCACTTACACTGATCAGGCATAACATTATGACCACCTGCCTAATATTGTCTTGGTCCCCTTTATGTGCTCAAAAATGCTCTGAACCATTGGGCATGGACAAGAGGACCTCTCAGGGTGTCCTATGGGGTCTGGCACCAGGACGTTGGCAGTGGATCCTTTGGGTACTCTGGCTTGTGCAGTGGGGCCTCTGTCAATCAGACTTGGTCCACTGAATCCTGTTGATGCTGGGGTCTAAGTTTGGAGGTCAAATCAACATCTTGGGCCATTGTCATGTTCTTCAAGATGTTCCTGATTGTTTGATGTTGTTGCCATGTGGTGGGGTGCATTTTCCTGCGGGGGTAGGCCAGCGACATTTGGGATTTACATTTGTTTATTTGGTTGTCTAAGTCTCATCAACACGGATGTTAAAATCCAAGGTTTTCCAGCAGAACACCACATAGTACCAATATGATCAATGTTATTCACTTCACCTGTCAGTGGTCATAATGTGGCTGATCGATGTATATTTACTCACAACTGATTGACAACTCAACTGAACTGGAAAAATTAATTGGTTCATTCTTTTGAATGAATCATTCCCGAACAACTCTAACATTTACTCTAGCATAAATGGAGTTTGATAACGTGAATCATGAGGCCCATGTTTCAGTTCACTTAATGCAGTTGGTGCTCTGGTCAAGTACTGAATGCTCTGGTAAGTGAATCTTTCTAACAAATCATCTAAATAAACTGATTCTAGTGATTTTTGCACATCACTAGCGAGTGCAATAACTTGATAAGGCTTCCAAACAACCTCTGTGAGTAGCATTTTAGCCAACACTTACAGTCCCTCAAGTTCCAAGATGGTACCAGACATGCCACACATTCACCACTATTTGGATAAAAGTCTTCTTCAGGGTCGACTACAGCAATGCACAGCTGCAAATCTGAAAGCCGTCCCCCCTCCTCACCTCCATAATACCAAGCTAAGGTCGTTAGCCACAGTCAAACCTGAAGGATACAGTGTGCACCACATTCCTGTCCGATGCGGGTATCTCTTATTGACTTTGTGAAGGAAGAGCTGCAAAGGATCCTGGTACTGACCTCGGTGGAACCTGAGGAATGAGGAGCTGCCTAGCAGGTGAGGAGATGAGCACATGAGTCCTGGTTGGTTCAGTTTGTTCTCTCTGGCATCGTGCCCAGACCTCGGGGGGGGATGTGCAATCATAACAGAGTTTGCTAGAGAGTAGAAACCTGAAACCTGCTTCTTATAGAGCGTCCCTATAAAGATCTGATTTATCATAGCCGGAAACCGTTTGAGATCTGATACAGGAGGAACTTTTTTTTAATCCAACCTTTATTTAACCAGACAAACAGCACTTTACAGCCAGGCAAGATACCCATACTAAAGAAATAAATAGTCTGACAAATTAAGTCTCTACAGGTTTATACAGTATACCAGCTTGACTTAACTAGTAACTTATTATTAAATAAAAACAACATTATCAGCTAACACCAGGCCAAAACTGGTTACTACAGTTGGGAAGAAGTGCAGAAGAGGGGGATCAGGAACAAGAAACATCATGGAGGACATTCAAATCCAACATTAGATCATCTCTAGAAGTTACATCCACAATGGATCTTTCCACACTTCATGATTCACATAAGGTTTTTATGTTAATGTCAATGCTAAGGAAGACATGTGGCGGCTGTGGCTCAGGTGGTAGAGCGGGTTGTTCACTGATTGTAAGGTTGGCGGTTTGATCCCGGGCCCCTTCCACATGCTGAAGTGTCCTTGGGCAAGACACTGAGCCTCGAATTGCTTCAGATGTACCTTGCTTTGGATAAAAGCATCTGCTAAATGTAACTGTAATGTGGCTACTGTATGTACAGACTTTAATTTCCACTTAACGTTTGCCTTTTATTCACCATAACCAGGATCCTTCCTCAACTTTAACCTTTAGTTGTCCACCATAATTTGCTACAATCATCCCATAACCTAAAAAGAAAATCAGCAATTTTACCCAAAAAAATCCCTTTATTTTACTGATGTTTTCCGTATTTTTGAAATAGGTGAAAATATTTTAAAAATTGCAACAACAACAAAAAAAAGAAAAGGAATTTATGTGTTTAATGTAAAAATAACAATGAAACCCGTAATTGTAAATAATCATAAGATTAAATAAAAATTTTAAAATATATTTTTTTATTTATATGAAAAGCCTGTTAAAAGCAAAAGTATTGTATAAAATGTATCATAATTTTACGAAATATTTCCTTTTTTATTTAAAAGCTGAAGTTGTTAAATTCAAGTTTATTATTGTTAATATTTCTAAAACTAATTATAGTTAGTGACATTTACCAGGAAAAGTAGTACTGGTTCTTTGTTTTTGCATATATTTGTTTGTTGAATGATATCTTTACACATTTTATCTTGCATAATTACAAAAGTTTTCACAACTAATGTTGAAAGAATGTGTTTTTGATAATATGCATAATATATTTTATATGTAATGTCTACACATGGGAATCGTAAACTGGATCTTGTTGAGAACCAGTTCCCAGTGTTTCATGAGAAAGGATGACAACAGGGCAACTTGCAATACTTGCAAAGTGGATATTTCATCAAAGGGAGGAAATACTACTAATATGCAGAAACATTTGCACACACAGCATGCGATAACTTTGAATGTATGTCGTGTTTTCGATCCGCTCCGGAGTGAAATGAGAACCGAATCGTTAAGCAGAATCGAAAATGGAATCGGAATCGTAAAAATCTTATCAGTTCCCATCTCTTTGTTTTTTATAAATGTAAACATCCTTCATTAAACATTACAAAAGCCAAAAAATTCACATGATTTCATGTGGAATTAAGGCTAGAAAATGTGTTTTAATTTTTTTTGTTTAATTAAAAAATTTTATGAGATGTTTTTTTCTATTATTTTTCTGTATTTTTTGGTGCCCCAGCTGGAGGTTTGTTTTTACAGTGCACCAAAGCTGCCATATAAAAGTTAGAGATAAATACATGGCTTTATATTTAAAAGAAAATGACTGAAGGTCAAGTGTTGAAAGCTACAAAAAAGCTGGATACTAAATTAAAAAATCATTCATAGAACATTGCTATCCTTTATTCATATTTTTATTCTGTCATGTAGTTATATTTGATGTTTTAATGCTTTTATGGTATTCATAAAACACCTTTAGAAGCTATTGTACACCTCTGATTTCAGCTCAGTCATGATAACTGTGTCTCTTTAATTTGGTTTTACCAACCAAAAATAGATTTTCATTTCAAAACCTCGCGACTGTATTTACTTTCTGTTTATTGTCATGTTTCCTCTGCATCCCAGTTGCTTCCTGCAGGATAAAACAAACATCCAGAATCTGTGAAGAGCAAATGCGATGCTCAAACTGAACGAGCCTCTCAGCACGATGGGACTCCAAGTTGCTCCTCTGCGTTTGATTTCCGTGTACAAACCTGTGAAAGCTCCCCGTGGGCTGGCAGAAGGAAATTGATTGCGACATCAATGCAAACCACTGAGGTGCTCTGATGGAAATGCTGTTTAGTGTGGGAGAAGTCAAGGTTAAAAGACTCGTGCCACAGTGGGAGCAGAGGATGTGGGAGTGGCACTCGACAACAAGCCTCCTCAGCGTCTCTCAGACAACAAAGAGGCGCAGACGCCGTCTTCTGACACTGCTGATCTGTCATTTACCAAAGATCACCCCAGAGGTTCCAACCATGAATGAAAACGTCAGATGGAATTTCTATGTGAACTTAAAGTGAATTTCAAGTTAAACTGTAGCTGCTTTTGTTGAAACATGTTTGTCCTGATATTGCTTCTCAGAAAATACACTTTAAAACGTGCCTGAGAGATGATACAGACTGGATCAGCTGCTGAATATTCTGCTTCTGTTCATGCTTTGAAAAGTTAATCAGTGATCTCTCTTTGTGATGCAAACTGAGATAAAGTATACTGGATTAAAGCCAGAACATCAGACCCTAAGATCCTCAACCTGTACTCCACAATCTATTAGCTTTTAAGCATATTAAAGACAGACAGAGCCACTGTCATGTCACCCATTGGTTTGTTGACTGCCCTTTTGAAGCCTTGACCTTTGACCTTGGCTGTCACCATCTAAGTTTTTTGAAACCACATGTGCAACCTGTCAATCCCGAGGTAGCCACGCCCTAAAACACCCCCTGCTTTATCATCTATTTTCCTCTGAAAGGGACCATGAGTTACAAAATGAACATCATGCTTAATTGAAGAAGACTTGGAATAAGTGATAGAGACCATACATTTGTTAGAAAACTGTTTACTGAGGGAACAGATTAAAGGAGAAATAGGACCATTTTCTCATAGACTTCTATACAATCTGAAAGTCTATTTTACGGTCTCAGGAAAGTTTAAGGCTTTTTAACCCTCCGAACGCCGAGTGGTTTCTTGGTGTTTTTTACTCACTGTGGGATCATTTTTCACTGCGATATAAACGTCTATGAAAACATCACAACCATGACTAGAAGTAGAGAGAACTCAAAAGTGTCTTATGTACAGTAAGACACGGTTATAATACCATAAATCACACAAAAAAAACACACACACACACACACACAATTTTTTAAAGTGCCTGCAGGTGGTACCAGTACTGAAAAAATAATTGGTGCAGCTACATACTATAAATATTTTACTACTTAAATTTTTAATTTGTTTTCATGTCTGTCTCCTTTCTGCTCTGTGTAAACACAGCCTGCAGTTCAGCTAAGAAGTCTCTGAATTGTTTGAATGTGGCTGTTGGTCACAGCTGAGTCACTCATAGCTCCATGGTTGTGGTGAAGCACATATAATTTTTTGTTTTTTGCAGAATGTGGTTCAACTAAATTGTTTATTTTTGCCAATTTTTTAAATGAGACATGCAGAATAAAGGGATTTTAGTGAAATATCACAGTTTTAATTACATTCACAGATTGCACCACACAGGATACACTCAAGAAAAGTTAAAAATTCAAAGAGTCTTTTTGTTATTTACCTTTTTTAGCTCTAATTAATATCATTTTTTAGCAATGTGTGTGTGTGTGTGTTTAGAATGGTATGCCTTTCAAACTTGATGGCAGGTTCAGAGAGTTCAAATCATGGCCACGGGGTAGGCCTAATTTTGGACTAAAACAAGATATCTTCAACAGCCATTCATAATTAGCTCTTTATTTACACTTTTTCAATAGACTTTTCGCATTATTTGAAGTAAACATCAGTGTTCAAACTTCTGTGCAAGACAAGATGATGATGCCACTCCCTGCATTGACACAATATTAAAACTAAATTACAGTTTAAAAAAAAAAAAAAAAAAGGTCAATAAACAATTATAAAGTCACAGTATTGAAGTGTAGTTTGATGTGTTTGTGTGTATGCAAATAGATGAACATTGTTTGGCATGTGAGCTTATTGGACAGTAGAGAGTTCAGTCAGTAAAGACTTCAAAAGAGAGCTCTACCAGTGCAATATGCATATGAGCCTATTGTTCAGGTTGTCAGCTATGCACAATGATTTGACAGCTTTATGGAAGAAGCTGTTGGAAAAGGTGGGGGGAAAGGCCTGGGAGATGCCACCAACTACAAGCAGCTGTGTCTGGACGATGTTTCAAAGATCCTGTGGCAGTTTGGTTCTCCTCAACTTCCTGAGAAAGTGGAATCATTGTTGTGCCTTTCCGATGACAGTGGAGCAGAAGAAGTTTGGGGATTGTATTCATAAATCCTGCTTTTGATCTCGGAGTTTCACTTGTCTCCTTCAACTCCTTTGAACCGCGTTTTATTTAAATGGTTGTGGTGAGGACATCTGACTCTGGGTTGAGGCTTCTGAAACCTTTTCCTACATGTGCAACAAAGACCAGCACCAAGCGTGGAAAGCTTTTGGTGTGAATCTCTCTTGACTCTTCATTCCTTTAAATTTTAAAGATCATAACGTCAACACAGCTAGCAAAGCGTTTCTGCACCCTCATGTTTGTGTGCACATTTTCCATCTGTCTGTGTAGATTCTCAGTCATCCAGGCAATCCTGGGAGCTTCAGCTAAAAAGCAGCTCTTTTAGATTCTTGAAGACGTTTGAAGGCCTCTGCAGTTCTAACTAAACTAGAACTGAAGAAGCTTCTTGATTAAGAGAAGTCCAGTTGGTTTTTTTATTGAAGCTCCGAGGACTTTCAAAATGCTAAATATTTAAAAGAATTTGAAATATATCAAGAAAATGTTCACCATCAGTTGGAGGAGATTATGGATTTGTGCATTAGATGGTGGTTTACAGACCAAAATGTGGGTGTTAGTCCTTTCAACACTGGTCACAGGTTTAGTCCGACACTGGTTTGTCTTCTGGTTTAGTGCCTTCCTCCAAGCATCTCTTTAAACTTGGAAAAGTCTTTCTGAACTGCCCGTCTCCAGACAATAAATCAGATGAATACATCAGATCTATATGGAGATATGGAGACACTATAGTGTTTTGGAAAATATTCTTCACCTCCTGACCTCTCTCCCTCGAAATATAAAACAGTTTGCATCAATCTTTTTAAGTTATGACAACTTCTAATGAAACTATGTTCAACCAGCAAACTGCATTGAGTTTGGGGAATTTCCTCTGCAATCAAAGGCATTTTCAATTATTTAATGATAAACACAGTCTTCCAGTTGCTAACTCATTAAAATTAAGTAGTTCCAACTAGTTTTTTCATGTAATTTCAAATAAATGTTTAAGTTTTTAAGTTGACAAAATTAAGAAAAAAAGAGTTTTTCAGTAGGTAAAACCTCAAGATGAAGAAAAGTGAACTTATCAAGTCAATTAAGTCAACTTAACTTGAATTTAGTTTCAATTCAACTAATGCAGAAAATTAAGTTTAAATTACACAAAATGTTAAGTTGATGCAACACTTTTACGTCAACACAACACATCAAAAATAATGTTTGCATCTTTGCAGGTTTATCTAAATGTGTAAATTATATCTTTACCTCGCAGCTATGCATCTAATTAAGTGGTGAGAATAGGTGCATGAATCAAACCATCACTGCTTCCGTTCATTAGAGTTTTGACTGGCAGTGTTTTAATCATCTCACTGGGCCGCCTTCATCTGTGGTGTTTTAACGGCAGCAGGATGGAGAATTATCACCACCAGCTGTTTATCTATTGATGAGCCAGCTCTTATTATTGGTGGTGGGTTTTCTGGAAATTTGGATGGAAATCTGGCTCTGTCAGATGTAGCAAGTGTTTTGTTTTTTTTACTCTTCCTGCTTGTGAATGTGTGTGTTGGGCTTTAAAACTGTATGTAAATGTTTGAAACCCCCCATTAAAAATAAAGTTATAAAGATAGTCCGTTTTGCCCACTCACCAGCAGAAGCAGCCCATTACAGAGGAATCCCTGGAGGGGTGTAGATATGTGATAAAATAGGTCTAACGCTTCAGGCTCTTATCTGTCTTTTACCTTACTTTCTCCTGCACCCCTTTAGCCCCACTGAGCAAACAGACACTAACAAAAAGAGACTCCGACGGGGCATCAGGTTGTTGTTGCCAGAAACGGGAAAGAAAATATATGACCGGCGGGCACTGCCACCCATCAGACACAGCGTAAGCATCATGTGCCCCGGCCCAGACAGCCACATCAAACGAGCAGAGCGGATGATTCCTGGCCTCCCTGAAGTCTTACTGTACTCTCCCCCCATCTGCCTCGCTGAGCATCTTAAATGGATCTGCCCATTGACCTGAGCGGGCTCGTAAATCACTGTGATGGCTTCCAGAGGTGGGTTCTCTGCAAGGTAAAAGGGTCATAAAAATCAACCCTTCTCCCTCTTTATTTACAGCCCTTTTTTTTTTAAAATAAAAAAAATAAAAAGGGGAATCCTGATGCACCCTGTTGAGATTTGTGGTTGCATGAAAAATGTGTTGTGACAGTGTCGTAAGTGTAACCACCAACAACTGACCCGCCTTGGAGATTGCACAGTGATGATAAAAAATGATTTATTATCTCCATTTCAGAGCGTCTCAACGTCGCAGGTGTTGAAGCGCTTGTAAGGATCAGGATTCAGTTTGTGTGAATATATTTGCACTCATCAGATTGTGTTTTCTTTTTTATGCCTTTGAGCACAAAAACAGCGTCGGTACAACAGAGGGAAGAGAGAGTTTAAGTCTTAATTGGAAACAAATGAGCCATGAACACAAACAAAATGTGTTTGCACTGAAGAAATCAGCTGATTAGCGAGTGAGAGCAGCAAATAGTGATTGTCTCTCACATGCAGACATCAAGTTAAAGATACAGACTGAATAATGAATCTGATGTGCTGATGTGAGCTGGACTTTGTCACAAAGGTGCTAAAATGTTATTTGAGCTGATCGTGACCATTTTTCATAATCATTTCCATTTACCTCTACAAAAATAGATGTATAAAACTAATAGAAACATCATGTTCTAATCACTATTTCAGCTTTGTTTTCCAAAGTTTGCATCCTCGCTCTGTTATGGTTTAATGGCACCAACTGTTTATCTCGGGGTGCTTAACTTACTGCATTTAAATGAGCATCATTTGGCATTAACATCATGGATTTAGTTGAAAAATCAAACACTACAGCACCACATTTTGGTTTCAAAAGCCATCTGTGGTAAATAAAATAAAATAAAATAAAAAATCTTTTTTTTTACCTTGTTAATGTGTCCATCCAGTGATTGTTATATGTTGAAAGATACATCATGAGCAAAATGAGCAAAAACCTCAGTGTACCGTCTCAAAAATACTGATCCAAACTTCTGGGGTTTCAGACGTAACAACCCCTACAGTATAAACCAATTCTGTAAACTCACAGGGTGTCATTATTGTTCTTCAAAATCAATTTCCGGTTCAATTATTTGTAGCTGCATTGCTCCAACATTTCAACTTGCCATTGTGTAGTGTAAATAGTTTGAACAGAGTCGTAGGTGAGCTGGTGTGCTGGAGCTGCAGCAACTGATGAAGGGTGAGTGTAGAGCTAAACCATTTAAGGCAGAAAGGGATTACTTTAATGGAAAACACTTCTAAATATGTAACTTTGATACACAGAGATCAGTTTTTAGGGGTTTATTCATCGACCAGAGAGGTGCTTTAAGTCAAATGAAAATCCAATAACTTGGAAGAGGCAATTCATTGGATTTGCAGCAAAAAGGTTGGGTTCAAAGCAACTACCACTGATCTAAAACAAACTGACAGTCAATCGTTAACTAAAATGTCATTGTCGTGACAGTTCTGCTTTCTGGGTGAACTATTTTCCACAAAAGTGATCAACGTTATACAACGATCAGCATAACATTATGACCACCTTCCTAATATTGTGTTGGTCCCCCTTATGTGGTCAAAAATGCTCTGAACCATTGGGCATGGACAAGAGGACCTCTCAGGGTGTCCTATGGGGTCTGGCACCAGGACGTTGGCAGTGGATCCTTTGGGTACTCTGGCTTGTGCAGTGGGGCCTCTGTCAATCAAACTTGTTCCACTGCATCCTGTTGATACTTGATCAGAATGGGGTCTAGGAAGTTTGGAGGTCAAATCAACATCTTGGGTCATTGTCATGTTCCTCAAGATGTTCCTGATTGTTTGATGTGATGTTTGATGATGCATTGTTTTCGTGTTTTATGTAGGTTTAAAGACAAAGATCCTATAATTGTGTTTTTTAAATTCAGCATTTTCCCATCCCTCCTAACCCTCCAAACACCCACTTGTCTCACAACTTGAGACAGACAAAGCAAATGCATTATCATTAATAACAGAAAATACAAAAACAGCTCATACAGTAGTGCAATCTGTATTTAAAACAACAAACCGACAGGCTGTTCTCAAGCAGGTTTCCCAGCTGGTGAGAAACTGCTCTGATTGACTGCGGCGTCTGATCAATTCAGGCCATTCGTTTTTTATCTCGGAATCAAGACGCGCCGGTGTCTGGTCTGAAGATTTTCTTTAATATTAATCTTGATAGTTTATGTTTTGCTTGCCAAAACCTGCTCTCTAAATTCCCTCAAAGCTGCAATTAAAAACATCATGTTACTAATTGATGAACAGCCGCTCGGTGAACAGCCTGCATTGAATTAAACATGTGGAGTTTATTTTTCGTTCCAGGAGTGCCGTGAATGATGTTTGTTAGACCTTGCGGAAGATGTTCTGCAATTTGCATCAGAAATGTTAATTTCTCTTGCCTTTTAAGTAGGTTAGGCGGATTCGACACGAGTGTAGGAAGGAAGCAGGAGTGATCTTCTTCAGGACAGCCACAGAGGAGACAGAGACAGTATATCAATTGGTTGCCAGTTGAACCATTATTGCAGATGGGGTCTTGGCAGTGCTGTTCGTTTGCCCCTGATGCCCTGTGATTGGAGCCTCTACAGGCTGCCTCTCAGGGTTGCTGCTGCCAGTTTGTGTATCAATGGGCCAAGGTGCCTGCTCACAGCCAGCAGCAGGTGTTCTGACAGAAAGGTGGGATATCCATCTGAATGCCACACAAGATGAGAATTAATACTGTAGGTTTAATTGAATTAAATACATTTTAGCATCAATAATGCCGCCTAATTCAAGAAAATGTGGTTTAACTACTGTAGTTAGGCTGCACACAACTTGAATGTGATTGATGTGGCGCCCTGCTATTCTTTTTTTCTGAGATGTCACTGGCTATAACAAAGCAGCATTAATCAATATGTTTAACAACGGATCCGATCGCTACGTGTATGTGAAAGATGTCACTCATACTGACACAATCACAGCTAAGTATCGTCTGACTCTGCAGTTCCCCCAGTCTTAGCATTGTTCAGCTTTTTGTTGTCCTCGATCCACAGCATCACTTCTTTTTCTCAGTTGCAGCATAGGCAGCTATTTGCAGTGGAAAAAAAGTTTTAAAAATACATTGTACTCGGCAAGCGACATACAGAGAAAGTCAGCAACTAGCTGGTGGGCAATGAGAGGAATTTAGCAGCGAGACAGACATATTTCCCTTGGGAGTTGGTGGAGATCAAAATGTTAAAAAAGCTAAAAAAGGAGATTAAATATTGGACTTCCACCCTTCGGGGAGTCGCCACATCGAATGAATGCTAATGTTGCTTTATCTGCAGGACGTGTAATTAGGTGAGTGTTCGCTAACAAACGCCCCATCATCTCAGTCAGTCGGTGTAATGGTCACAGCTTGTTTCCACTGCCACTCAATTAATGCAGGTTAATAGGAGAATTCCGGTTTGTCACATCTTCTGTGTAGCAGGCCAGGGTATCAGCGTGCAACCATTTATGTTGCACATGTGACCAGAAGTCTGCCAGGTGGGACGAAATACTTTCTTTGGTTACAATTGTACGCCTGACATTTAGCAGGTTTGTCCTTGGGCAACTTGCCCAAATAGGTAGAATCACTCAATTCCAACATTTTACATTAAAGCACCTTATTTCAGTCCCTTTAAACTAATAAATGTTTGCTCTCACACCTGTCTAAGCTGTGTTTGCTGCAATAACAGAGTGGGGACTAGAGGATTCTCTGAGATTCATCACCTAGCAGAATCTCCTGATTCATTAGAAGCATTTGGGGAACATCTGTTGATTGTAACATGTACCGATGCATGTGAGCTGTTTAGGGGACATCTGTAAATTGCAGCTTCAGAAAACAACCTGGATCACTCTTTCTCCCTATATACTGCCTCTGGATGCACATCAGTCTGCCATACCACCTACCACCACGAGTATATTCTCAACCTAAGTGAAATGCTGAGATTTTAAGTGAAAAATTTTAGGTGCACCTAAATGAAAAAGTTAAACGCACCAGTGCAACCAATGCAAAAAAGATTTTAAAAAAAGTTAGTTTGGAGCCCTGCAGGCTTTAATCATTATTTTCATGAAGGTTAATAAACAAGTACAATTTGGAATCAAATAATCTATTATGTTAGATAGATCTGAAAATTAACTCTTTACAATGGTAATCAAAACAAACTCTAATGAATTCTCATTGTTGGAAGTGGAACCGCTAAAAGTGTCAATAAGTATTTTGGATGTTAAGTTCTTGGATGCATGGATTTTTTTTTCCTCCAAAAATGTTTAGAGTTTTTTAAAACCTATATGATTATGATTACCTTTTTCTGTCAACTCAGATTTTCTTTTTTCTTTTTTTTTTGCAAAGCAGTAATGCTCCCAAATGTCAGCAATTACCTACTGGCAAT
>OMNN01100127.1:68993-83155 GCA_900302755.1 Chromis chromis | reverse complement strand
GGGATGAAAAGTGCCAGTGCTGAAGCTACCGGTGCTCATACTTTAATGTCATTCAGTTTGCCTTGACAGCGGCAGACACAAAGTGGGTAATTATTTTGCAGTTTGTAGTTTTTTAAACAAGCCTTGTGTAAATTGTTTTTCTACAGTCTGGAGCCAGTGTTACATAAATGGTGTGCTATGAAAACAACCAAGGATATTAGATGCAAAGTGGATATGTCAGAGATGGAGAGAACTCTTCCAAACACACTGTTTGGAGAGCGAAGCGAGTTCAAGTGTACTCTGCGTGTTCTGAAGGTCATCGCTCAGACAGTCTGTCTATCTTCATTACATCCAGGCTTGTTTTATGATATACAGGACAGCATCTCAGACCAAGAGCTTGGCTGTGAATGTGAGAGGCTAGCTGACAGCATATTTAATAATTGTTATGCTTTGAACTACAGCACAGGCTGCATTCAGACTCCCTGCCTGAAGCTAAACTAAACTAAAACCTCATACACTGTTTCATCAGTTTGCATCAAGAAGCCATTAGACGCTCACAAAACAGGTGTTGACGGGAGTCTTCACTACACCTCAGTAACAATATTAGACATGGACATATGGCTGATTACACCTTACACTCTACAGTAAGTCAGTCACAACATAATGCAGCAATGATAACTGCAGCTTTAAATTATCAACATACTAACATGCTGAAAGTTTTTCACCTGCTGACTATGGGTACTACAGGCATTTCTAATTAATAATAATTTGAATTTGCAGTATAATTGATATGATTATCAGTATACCCAAGATAACACATGATCCAATTTGGCTCCATTTATTTCAACTGCCTTTGTCATGATGAAGCTGTTTTATCTAAAGCTTGTTATTCTGCTCGCAGCACAGTATTATTCCATTTTCTAACAGGCCAACAACTCACAGCAAAACAAATGATCCCAGAATATGTTTCCTACCTTACTCCATGGACTACTCTTTAACAAGAGATGAAAAGCATTTTTAAAAAACACTCTTTAAAGAAGTAGTATTTATGGCTATGATCATAATTAAAAAATAAAATCACACAGCACAACAGATACAAAGTGTCTTTAGGAAATCTATTGGGACTTATGTGAGAGATTTCATACTCAAACATCATTAAAAGCTTCACCAGCGCAATTAATAGAATATATTTACTTCAGAGACGGCCTTTTTCACAAAGGTTGTGATTCCTCATAAAGGGTCTTTTATTGTCTTTAATGCAGCTGAGTGGAATTAAACTAATTTACATTTTATTTTTGTGACATTTCAAAAACTGATGACAGTTTGAAAAAAATATGGCTTTGTGCCATTTTGCATTAATGCCTCCTAGCAACGAGGAAAAGGCAATCGACATTCAACTTATGACATGAACTTTCTGGGTTTTATGAGTAAGGACAAATATCTGACAGAAAACTCTGGCTTGAAAGTGCTGAAAACCCCCATAGCCAGACAGACATATGAGATAATCAATAGAGTTCCCATTGGAGAATGAATGTCTGCAGTATAACCTCATTCTTTGAGAAAATCTCGTCTGCTCAGTTTCAGGTTTGCCCTCTTCAGATGAGAAAGCAGAATTACTGCGCATCAAAGGCAGAAAATAGTACCAGATTTGCCAGAATACTTTAGCGCTGGATCCTTCAGATTAGATTTGATGTCCATCAAAGCTCTTATGAAAAACTCTATCTGTGGTGTTCACATTACAGAGTGAGAGTGCTTTTTATCCCCTAACTGTGAACAAATCTAATCCGATGACTTTACGAAGGGGTACATTTTCATTTCAGCAGTCAGGAGAGACTGTTAACGGTGATTAAAAAACAGGCACAAATCCCATTGGTTTGTTCCAGTTGTAGAAACACGCTCACACTGGATACCAGATTTATAGATTGCTGAAGCTCAGAGAAGGAACTAGGGGGAAGACTGAAGGAGTCTCTGATATGCAGCCCAACAGCATGTTTTCATACACTTTACTCTACCCCACTCCAGTCCAACTTTTGTTCAGCCGAGAGGAAGTCATAAAAGCAGAAGACAAGTAAAAACCTCATAGCAGCACGGCTTTAGCTATGCTGGTTGAGCAGGGACAGACTCTGGTGTACTGTCAAAGTTCAGCACATAAATAGTAATTCAGTGCTCCAGGCGAGGAGAACACAGGAGTGTACTGGGGACCACTCTACAGGACGACAGCTTCTTAACGGGCTCCTCTGAATAAAAAATAGGAAACACAGAGAATACAGAGTGATAGGAAAAGCTGGGTGCATCAGTTGCTCTCTTTAATATATCTGGGATAAGGAAGGAAAAACCTTTGTCAGCCTATTAAATCTCAAATGGGAGTTTAGGCAGTTACAAATCGAAGAACCTTGTGCCCTGAACTGCAGTGTGCCTGTAATGAGAAAGCAGGTGAGTGTATAGTATTTATGTAGGCCTGTTTATTGATTTGGAATTGAAATACAGTTTAATACCCCATTAAGATGTTTCATACTGAAATCTAGACTTAACAACGATTATGCAACATAGCTATAGCTCACAGTTACTTCAAGAAATGAGAGGAGCTGCTCCACACTCTTCAATACATTACTGACAGTGTAATACTCAAATTTGGTTAGGTTCACACTGATTAGGCCGCAGCATGGGGAAACTCAGCAATATGGAATCAAGCAGTGCAAACAACTGAAATAAACAACATTACTGAGGAGCAGAGAGGCAATATCAGAGATTGCCCTGAGAGAGTGTAATGGAAAAGGACTTGTTCTGTCACAGCCTCTCATGGTGATAGAATGCCACATGCTCCCTCCTGACAGTGTGATATTGGCTTGGCACGAGCTTGATGAATGTATCAGCCATAAGTCAGACAAACCCCTTCCCTTCGTGGAACAGCACCTTCTAAGATGTTTATGCCAGGGTATAGAGACAGACATTGTGTAATAGGAATGGGACCTTTGTCTGAAATAGGTTTATGGAAAGCGGGCAGGCCCAATTCCAATCCAAGCTATTATTCCAAATGGAATGTTATTACTCTTTGAGGCTAGATGCGTAGCTGCTTGGAAATAAGACGGGCATTTGGCTAGGGTGACTTTGCAGTACCCCTCGAGAGAATGGACTGCAACTTGCTGGTGCTTGGTCGTGGCAGAAGGTGAAGGAAAAGAAAAGGAGGGGAAGGATGGGTGATGAGAGAATGAGGGGCAACCTTTCCCTGGGCAGGTGATGACCCATCCCAGACCACCTGGCTTCCTGCCAGGGTCAAGCAATTAAAGCTGCCCTCCTCTGATTACTTCAGACAGCCTGAGGATACAGCAGGCCAGCAGATAGTGTGCAGTCCGGGAACGTTGCACAAGGCAAAGAGAAGACAGCTCTGACGAAGGTTCAAGCTTGGGTCGCATTGTTAACATACACAGCCGTTATAAACATCAGAAAAAATAAGCCGCTTTGCTTAATTATTTTTGCATTTGCATAGTAATACGACATAAACACACTTGGTTGTCTCGAGGCCTTGTCACCCCTGCCCACAGCTTCACCAATCTCCCTTCCTGCACTTAATATTACAATTCACAGCGATGAAAATGGTCTAAACACATTTAACACAGCCTAAGTTAGGCTGTAAGGACCTGGTTGGCTTCTTTGCATTTTCCGTTATCACCTCAGATAAGATGGGAAGTCTTACGATGGAAATAACAGCCAGTAGAGATGCTATACATTAAATCTATTACGATCCAAATTCTAGTGCTACAGCCTTCACATAGCTTGTGCCTCCTGCACTCTCCATCACCCTCCTCTGCACCATCCTTTACCACGTAGCTGACCTCAGTGCCCAGACTTATCTCTGAAACCTTGTTGAGTTACAACATGTACCACACCTACTGTGCTAGCCTTGCTGGCTGAGCCCCACGGAGACAGATGCCCTTGTCAATCAGCACAGTGAAGATCATCAGTAACGTAAAAGGTAACAGTCAAACAATGACATAATTTAGAGACCTAATATTCAGAGGGGAGGTACGGGCTTTGGTTTACCATAATCACACTTAGTAACGTTGCACACCGACCTGAAGCTTTTAACATCTCTCCTCCTGCAGCTCCACAGAAAGCTCAGTCAGAAAAGGTAAACTGCATGGGGATTAGCTCCTCACAACTCAGCATGACTCGAACTAAACCACCGGTTCAACCTTTAACACGACTTTGAAGAGCATTGACACCCTTTTCCGGTTCACCGAAATCAATTGGGCCTCACTGGAAATATGAGCACCTAAGTCTCATCTTGAGTAGCCTTCTGTATACTGTTGGTTTGTACAGGAGTTTAATGTAGGTTACTGAATGGAATATTTGGGGAAACACAGGTGACTAAAGTTGAAACAAAATTTTTGTGGTGCCAATTTGATAAATCTAGTCTATGCTTAAAATTCATACAGATTTAAAACTCCTGGACTTGACGGGAACATGTGTGACATGACATATGCAAACATTAGATCCTCTTTCACCCCTTTAACTATGGCAACCCTTACTTCTGAATACAACCTTGGGCAAAAAAGTCCCCGGATCAAGTAATTTATGCTCAGAAATAAAACATTGACTTTCAAATGCACCACCGCCTGAAGCCAGGCTTTGAGGCTGATTTGATCCCCCTTTGAGATGGTGAGAGATATGGCCCATTCCCCCTAATCACATGCCAGAGACTGTGCAATCACACAGCAACAGCCAAAGTAATCACTGCGGTGGTCTCCACCCTCCTCCCTGAACTGAGCCTCAACCCTACAACATCGGTAGCACTGGGAAGTCCTGCATATGTGCTCCTCATACAGAAACAGACACATGGCAGTCATGCTGCCCAAAATCCACACTGAAGCATGCTTGTCGATGGGTTGGTGGATAATGACCAACTGTGAATGATGGAAGAGCAGTGATCTCATGTAGCTACAAATATTTCAACAAGAAGGTTGAATATTTTTTGGATTCTTACTTTTCAGTGAGCGAACACACAACTAAACTAAGCAGTACACCACCTGACCTGCTGCCTAAAGATGGATGCAACCAATTCTCAGCTTTATTTTGAGATATGTTTTCTAGCAGCAATTCAAAAATTTTGTACTTTTTTATGGAACATCATACACTGGTAGGGAGACACGAAAGTACAACAATCTGATGATTACAGATAGCTAAGCTGCAGCAAAGCATTTTCAACTGTTGCATTTCCTCCTTGCAGAATACCAAAGACAAAATGCTACTACACTACAATACTGAGATTTACAGCCTACCATTAACTTCAAACCTTCCAGCTTATTAAATTATTCATCATTATCATTACTAACTTTTGTCAGTTGAAACCATGAATAACTAAACTTTAATTTGTTTGATAAAGGATTTAATTTAACTTGTGACTTAGAGGAGTCTGACTTGATACTGGTTGCAGATGTAATAAAATGCAAAAACCAATTTAATATTCTTTTATAAGTGATACACTTCACTGTACATATCCACTTCACAAACAAGTGTGTACACTTTTCTTTTGCAGGACCAGTAAGCAGTTCATTACAGCGGCAATGCTAACCAAGGTTATTTGTGTGTCCCAGACTTTATGGCTTAATATCAGCACAACTGAGAAAGAGGACAGTGCAGTGGTCATAATGTTCTTCATCTGTTTCTGCAGGACATAGATAGACTACATAATTAATAGCTGTGATGAGCGCTCTTGTGACAACACAGCAGAGGTTTTTTTTTGTGTTGTCTGAACTTGTGACAGTCCGAACACGAGCTTGCTGGGTCGTGTACTTACAAGAGCATACACCAAACAGTGTGAACACACACATACACATACACACAAAACACCTCCGCAGTAAAGGTCTCCATGCTCCAGCATGGGGTACCGCAGTGTAAAATTGTGTTCAAACAGAGTGAATGAGCTAGTTGGAGTTTGATGAGTCTCCTGTCCTCTTCTGAACCAATAGCTCGACCCACTCTTGCTTTATCACGGTGTGCCAGCCTACTGCTATCTGTGCTACACTAAATCAATTAGCATGTCATTAAGATAGCTTGTTCCAGCACAGTAAGCATGGAGTGGGACTACAGTATCTACAGGAACAGAGAGAGCTGAACTCAGAGGGCATCATATCTTTGTGTCCATGTGTCAGAATGCGGTGGGCTGTGTTTATTGGTGGGCTCCGGGCATGTGTACAAGAGTACCTGCGTATGAGAGACAGCAATTCCTTACAACTAAACATCAAGGTCTTTCTCACCGTGAATTAAGTGTTTAACATTGTTTCAAATTAGCACCAGAAATCTGTATTACCCAAAAAGACTTTGCATTATTTCACAAGGTGTTTGGTATTTGTTAGTTAGTTCTGTAATCCTCAATAACACCCATAGCGATTACATTTAAAGCTTGATTTTAGTACCCTACCTTGTTATCACAAACAACTTTTCAATTACTTTCTGAGAGCGATGTAATCAATTCTGCGAGTAGAGTTTTATTTATTCCTTTATTAATTCTTTTCATTCCAAGTGGCGACAGAACATGAACAGAGCATTCAATATTAATCTCCCTCAGAGCAGAAGACTCACAGTCAGCTTAAATCAGAGAATAAGGTGATCATTTGGCAATTACCAGGAGTAAAGCAACACCTTGGTCTTTGGACATAGATAGAGATGATAGGCTTAATCCCCATTCGAGCAGAAAGGATTTCTCTCTGAAGGCAAGAGCTCAATCAGACCATTCAGATAAACACTGAAAATACTGTAGCATTTGCTGCTTGTGATAAACTTTTCTTTATCTCTGACAGCATGAGCACTTAATCAAAACTGCCTTTCCTTCCAAGGATAACATAACAGAGCTAAAAGTTAAACGTTTAAGAAACCACTTTCACTAGTGTCAATTCAAAAACTGGATCTATCATCTTAAATCTATTTAAACACTGAAACTAGTAGTATTTAACTACACCAACCTGAGGTCAAGGGAATCAAAGAGCACACATCATATTATCCAGAGTGAGCCAGATAATAAAATCCTCACATCATAAAAGCCATAAAAGCCCCATTCTACTGCCTTGGGCCAAATGGCTGCCACTAATGTATTAGACTACATGGTATGCATTAGCACTGGTGCCAGAAAAGTAATTCTCTTGGAGAGAAAACTAATAAGGCATTCATACACTCTCTCTAAAGCATTTCTACTGCCAAATCTGCAGGTGCTTTACTGAAAGGCTGAAGAGAGAATACAATTCTCTCAGGTCAAACTGTGCATCTCGATCCACACAAGACAGTATAGAATGTGGATGCAGACTCGAGTGTTTAGTCATGCTCTAGGCTTCTGATCAGGCCACATCTCCCTCATGCTCTCAGTCACAGCAAACAATTCAAAAGGGCTAGACACTGACTTCAAAAGACCAGTTCTGGCTTTGAACACCATGCCAGTTGCACAAACCATCAGTGGCACATCAGCATCCTCAAGGCATGCGCACAGCAAATTTGTGCCCCTCTTGACTACAGATGCAACACTTGGCAAAGACTTTCCACTGGATACCAGACAATAAAAACTCCATGAAGAGGCAATGCAGCAAGAGAGAGCTGAAGTACCGCCCCACTTAGTGGTAGATTCTGTCCCAGTAGCTTTTAGCTCTCCGAGTATTTTTTTGTAGAGGGCTTCCTTCATCACTCAAAGCTGAACTTACTGGAGCTTTCAGTCCATAGCCTCATTTAAATTGAAACATGCCACTGTACTGGTTTAACTAAGATAAATGAAACACATGTTTTGATAAGCTTACTTTTTATTTGAATATACTGTTTGTAAGAGAGGAAATATATACTAATCACCCACAACAATAAAACCACTGACAGGTAAAGTTAATAACATTCATCATTTCATCAAACAACACTGAGTTCTTGAAGTTGATGTGCTAGAATCAGGATAAATAGGCAAGCGTAAGGATCTGAATGACTTTGACAAGGGCCAAATTGTGATGCCTAGATGAATGGGCCAGAGCATCTCCAAAATGGCAGGTCTTGCAGGAATGTTCCGAATGCAGCAATTAGCTACCAAAAGTGATCAAAGGAAGGACAGCCAGTGATCAGGTGACAGGGTCATGGATGCCCAAGGCTCAGTGATGTGTGTTTGGAGTGAAGGCTGGCCTGTGTAGTCCTACTGTTGCATAAATTACTAAAAACTTTGGTGCCGGCTATGATAGAAAGGTGTCACAACACACAGTGCAGCTTGCTGTGTATGGGACTGTGTAGCTGCAGATGTCAGTAGGATGCACTATGGGAAGAAGGCAAGTTGGCAGAGGCAGTGTGATGCTCTGGGTGATGTTCTGCTGGGAGACCTTCTGTCCTTCGGTCCTGGAATTCATATGGATGTTACTTTGACATGTACCATCTACCAAACATTGCTGCAGACTACATACACCCCTTCATGGCTACAGTATTCCCTGATGACAGTGGCCTCCTTCAGCAGCACAATGCTACACTACAAAAAAAAGGAATGGTTTAGGGAACAGGACAAAGAGTTCACAATGTTGACTTTGCCTTCAAATTCCCCAGATCTAAATCATGGGATGTGGTGGAAAAACAAGTCTGATCCATGGAGGTCCTACCTCTCAACTTATATAAAGCATCTGTTGCTAAAGTCTTCCTGACTCCACAGTATATCTTCAGAGGTCTGTGGATTCCATGCTAACAAGTCAGAGGTGTGAACGGGACTTATAGTAGGCTGGGGGTTTTAATGTTGTGGCTAATCAGTTAATCAATGTATAAATACATACAAGAAAGGAAATTAAATATGTCCAAGAAAATAACAGTAATAATAGTCAAATAAATGAAACAAGGAAAGAAACTTATTGTCATCAACAGACTGAGTAACAGCCAACATGATCAATTTATCTCTACAAACAGCATAGAATGTTGATTGTTGATTACAATAAAAAGAAACTGGTTGCTTTGTCTTAACAATAAATCTTTAAATGTTGGTCAGCAAAAGCAGGACATTTGCATATGTCATCTTCATATAACTGTAAGGGGAATTTTGTTTTACTATTTTCTTACATTATCAAACAGTTAATCAAGAAAATAAATGACTGACTGATTGATTGATTGATAATTAGGTCCAATAAAATAGACATGGTGTAGTGGTTCCTGTGGTAGTTTGTCCTTTGTACCACTATGGGTCCCAGATCCCAGTATGTTTCTTGGAGCTCAAATGGATGATGATTCAAAGTGCCATAAACATAGGTGAGTGCAATGCAACACACCATAAGGAACTTACAATATGTGCCATGAAAAACAATTTACTATGAAATGAAATTGCTATTAAAAAAACTATACATGTTGCACACTAATAAAAATTGCAGTTTTGCATTCATTTTAATGATAAAGTACTCCAATTTTGCTGTTTGTTACAGTATTACGTGTCACTTTAACATGCATCATGCTTCAGCCTATTTGAAAGACCAATAAAAGAAATCTTGCACTGAAATTACACTGTCTGGACGAGGCTAATGGAACAGGGCTTGAAAAAGGGGCAGGTCTTTTTTTTGTGTCCTCTCAGGCAATTCATCATAATTTTAACCACAGTGTATAGTGGGTGATAAACAAGCACCACATATGTGGTCACAATACACAAAAATGTAATCCACATTTTCTAAAGACGAATCACACAATAAAGTCATTGTAACGGTAGCCATCCATCTTATTCAGCTGAATGACAATAAATGCCTCAATGCTGTCATGTTATAGCTCTATCTGCCAAAACGCAGACAGCCTCCTAAACTGATATCCATTCACATAGAAAAACACAGTCATACAAAGCATACAAAAATGACATTTATTCCTAATAGTCACTTGACATTTGTCACATACTCTCCAGCCTTGGCTTGAGATGGAATTTATTATCAGGTGTCTTAAATGACAAATGCTAGTAAGGTAAACAGATCATTGACAGAAAAGGAAACGGGATGTAAACACCTGTTTGGGGAGCATCATTGGCACAGTGGAGTGCTTAATACTAAAGCCCAAACCAGAGTGATGTTGAAAGGTGAAATCTCTACACATCAATTTTGTCCTGAGCAGCCCAGTGCAGCAGAGCTTATTACAGACTCTCAATCTGTCTCAAGTGCTCAGACTGTGTCAGTAATGCTGGGCTGCTGGGCCCTCGAAACGCTTCATTAAAAAGCTTGGCCATCCAGAGCACATCCGTGGCAGCCAAATAAAGTGTCAGACCACATTTTTCATCTGCAGATTAAACCTATGTAAGCCTGAATTAAACCAAATTAGATCTGAAAATGAGGAATAAACCAAAGCCAGATGAGTGGTGAGGCATGTGTGCTGTGAGCAGGAGGAAGCTGCTCCAATGCCATATGGAGAACTGGTTGTGTTGTGTTGTCGCTGCCTCGGTATCTGCAACCCCTTATGCATTTTTGAAGAGATTAGAGCCTTCTGGTCTGTTGTTTATACATACCCACATATTCTATTTCATTTATTCGTGTGGAGGATACAGGGAAGCAGAGGCTGACCTCCCTTATTCTTTCATCTATTGTGATCTGAAGGATCATTCATGCACTCTAGTCTCTCTAGATTAAAGGATCTGTTCTCCCTGACCATAGCGAGGCTGTTTATTCTTCCACAATGGAAGTCTAGGTGCTTTTAAGAGTGAATTTCACGCTGGCATTGGGGCCCTTTGTGCGCTGGCGAGTGCATCAGGGTAACACTGTGCTGGCCTGGGAGATAAACTTACTGCTAATCAATCACACACCGTCCTGTTTTTTCGTTCTCTCGTCCTGTCTTGCACATACACTATACACACAAAGCTTTCTGCCATTTGATGTAAGAGTGTCCTCAGACCTCAGACCCACTTGTGTGCACATTTCAATCAGCGGGCAATTACAGACAAATGGCTGTTTGGGTGACTACACCCTGCTAGATTCACATGTATCTCAACTGGATAACACACATGTACACATACAGAGCCAGATGTACACAGACAATGCTATCATGCTGTTGTGTGTGTTTGTGGAGAGGGTTGCGACGGGGGGGCTGTGGCCTGTACTCTGACATCCTCCGTATGTTAGATCCTCAGCCAGCCCATTGTGCTAACATTCAGCTACAATAGCACAATATCTTCCCCAAAGCAGGGTCCTTATCATGGCCTTCAAATGACTTGTCTCTGTGGACGCCCACAACACTGGCTCCTTGGGGCTGAATGCACAGAGCTAGAGGTGAGCGAGCAGAGCAATCTAACCCTATTGTTCCATGCATGATAAACTGGGCTTCAAACCTCTCATTCTCATCTTTGCAAAGCTGTGCACAATCTGTGATATGAGCAACTGTAGAAAGGCAGAACTTTTGATGTATCGCATGCTGCATCTTATCACCTTGTGATTGCCTTTGAAGAGAGACTGAGAAAATGAATAAAACACCAATGTGTACAACAACTTACACAATACTGTACACTTACATCTTCTATTCAGAAAGTCTTCATAGACTCATAGAGACTCTTAGGCTCTATGCAGTAAACAGCTGTCAGCTCATCATTTTCTTATGAGTTGACATAGAAAAACACAGTCATGTCAGTTATCAATCATGCTGTCACTGGGTGTGTCAATTGAGTAAAAGCTGCGGTGATAAATTATATTTCAAAACACATCAGACAAAGCCAGGAGTATTCATTTTAACATTTAATGTGCAAGAAAATGCTAACAGAGCTAACACTAAAGGCATCGCACTGTTCCACCAGGCATTATTAAATTCCATTAGAAATTTATTTGAGTTCTGCTTGAATTTTCTATTCTGTCTGGTAAACTAAACTGACATAATTACTTAAAGGATGTTTTAACATCATTTATTAAAATCTGTTTTGGGATGCACCAAGAGTAACAAAGCACTAAGCAATGGTTAATGAACTGAAGATTGGAGGGAAGACCTCCTGCTCCAGTGTATGTTATCCTGTGGTTTGATTGGAACACTTTCCAATGTAATGAAAATACTGCTGTGCTTCTGGGTGAAATGTATCACTTTATTCTCTCTGATCTCGTTAAAAGCTTATCACTCTTGGTCTAGTTAGAGTTGACGATCTGCCGCTTGTGCTGGCGGAGCTTTGCCAAACAGTGTTCGGGGAAGCCACCATAGATGTCTGCCCCTCTCCATGAATTGTAAAATGTTTCACTTGATCCTCCTAACACCAGAGATGGCTATCAGTCAATGCATCACAAAATAATGCATTATGAGCAACTGTGCAGCCTCTGTACAGCAAGCGGCAATCTCGGTTGTGGAACAACACCGCTACAAAAGTCAGCTTTGCACATTAGCTTGTTATTTACAGACAGCAATAAGCTATATGAAACCTTCTCCATGCCAGAGAGTTGATGGATTCCCCAACTACATACTACAGGAATCATCGGGCAGAGAACAAGCACTGCAAACAAAGCACATTACCAGCAAAGTAATCTAACTCTGTATCATTTGGCTGCCTGTTCGTAACATCCATAACACCCAACTGAGGGATGCTGTAGCACATCAAGCTGTGAGCTTTATAAAACACCTCAATCCACAGTGACAGATATAAACAGCACACAATAAATAGAGATGACCCCCGAAGGTTACCATCACTCACTGACTCAAAAACAGATAAATGTTCTGTAACGCCTTAAACAGCCTCCTGACAACTGGACAAAATTCTATCATCATGAGCCGAAAATACATCAAACTGTTAAATACCCTTTTTAAGTCATGATAGATAGAATAGTGCTGCTATAAAAGCCTCATGTAACTAACTCGTAATTGCTTGTTTAACCATTTGTTCATGCTTTAATTTAGTCATCACAAAAGTTTATCATGGAGTTTGACCCTGTTAATTAGTGCTAACACATTACAAGATAATACCAGATAAAGGTGTTGACACAGTGGGTGAAGCACAAAAACTTTCACAACTTTGACAGCTTCAGAGTATTACTTGATAATCAGTTGTAATCTGACATCAAGGCGATGCAACACAGAAGCCAGTAGGAAACGATAGCTCTGTCAACTAGCACATCAGTGTTTGTTTTTATCACTGTCTGCAGTAAAATAATCTCAGTGCTGAGGATCCTTACTGCAGAATGTAGCTCTTAAAAAAAGTGGTTTTGAAATAAAAATTTTCACATCCTTTTCAGTTTCCTGTAGTTGAGTCTAAAATCTTATGTTTTTTAGTGGTCATTTCGAATTATGCTTATTTTACCTAATAGCTAAAATTGAAGATGATCATCTGTTTGTTAGATTATGTCATTCCTTGTGCTTTTCACTTAAAATTATTGTGTTTATGTATGTTTTCCACCACATACGCTGTAGTAGGACAGCAGCTTCCATCATGAATGACTGGATAGTTAAGCCTTCAGTCCTTGGAAGACATAATTATAATTTATCTAATACAAAAAAACAATTGAGATTATTTCATCTTATGTGTTTATGTTCTTCTGGGTTTAATAGCTCTCCCCAGAATAGACCAATTAAACAGTCAACAGACCATTTAAGGCCTGATTAGTGTCCGACTGGTTTATAATTTGATATGCATGCAGACCACAAACTAAATGGTTGATCAAGCAAGGCAGGTGGATAAGATGTCTGTCTGATGCAGAGATGCATGACAATTAGGGTTTTGTGCTTCTGCTGCGGTCCAATCATCTCCTCTCAGAGCAAATCAACAAAAGCGCAAAATAAATAGCGCCTTCACACATGGATAAGTGGCTCCAGATTGACAGCTATTTGTCTTGAACATGCATTATGCTGGCATGTCCTACCTTATCAGGATTCTCTTCGATCCAGTTCTTTACCGTGTTCAGAGCAATGTCAGCTGCAGGCTCATTGGGAAAGCCTAGAGAGAAAGAACAGGGTCAATATCACTTGTATCCAACATGCAGATGCCAGAGGGAGACAAAAACAGACAAGCAAACAGACAGACAAACTGATATCTCCACAGGTAACAGCATTTCTACTAAATCAATGGAAAGCAGCGCAAGCTGCTTGTCTCTGGTAGATGAGACCAGCTGTCTGATAAACTGCCGTAGCCGTGTGTTGCCAGATGCATAGTGATGTGAAAACACAAAGAGACATATTTCGGGGGCAAGTGTAGATACATGCTACGTATATACGTATATATTTATATATATTTATATATGGACACATCTGTTTTCACACATTAACTC
>OMNN01100127.1:46758-68973 GCA_900302755.1 Chromis chromis | reverse complement strand
CACACATTAACTCATTACCACCTCAAGTAGAACAGCTTAATGTTTTGTTTTTATTAGGAAAACTACGCTTAGATGTGTGATTATTCACACTAACCTACTGCATTTCATCAGCTTGCCAGGTTGAATATGCAGTACAGTTAGAATAGCAAAAAAGCAATCTGACAAACTACCATACTAATCACAGCAGTGATGCCAGCAGTGGAACCCTAACAATGTGTTAACACAATGTCTTAATGGAAAAAGAAAAGCTGCGATTTGATTAACTTTTAATGAGGCCAGCTAAGAGATAGTCTGCCAGACGTATATTGCAGGTATTTCTCCTCTCCTGCTATCTACATGTTACTTTTTAAAAATCCCCTTCACTATGGGAAACAACAACAACAACCTAGTATCCTGCCACACCGGGAATTTCAAGTTTTGTAATACATTAGCCATTTCAGTGATGCTAACACTTCACCAAACACCAAACATCCCCCTTTTGTGGTAACACAGTCGCAGTATCCCATGCTTGACTCCACCCAATCAGTTTTTGATTGTTTAAAAGAAATACAAACCCTGTAGCAGAATCATAATAAGGTGCAGATAGACCATTCAGTGCTGCAGAATAGTCTGGTTATGCGAAACTATCTGAGGGAAATCACTGCTGGATGCTAAACTCACAATCATTTGCTTCCACTGTAGAGAACTTCCCAAGACTAAAAAACACTTACAGTGACTAACTGACTATAGAGGCCAGCCTTGCTAGCAGCTGAAGAGTATGCCATTAGCAAAAGAGCTGACAATCTGTTACAGAGTAGCATTTCAGCTCTCTTCATTTCAAAGTAATTATAGTTTGGTTTTCTGTGCCTTTCACAATACTTGACACAAGCACTTTACTCTGAAGCCGCTGCACAAACCCTCAAGGTAGTTAGAAGTCGCCCTGCAAGTACAACCTTAACGCCGGGTGCCCTATGCAAAGTGAAGAGCAGAAGCCAACAAACAAACATGGCCTATTTTCTCAGTCACGGTGACCCAGTTCAGGATTTAAAACGAGACTCTCATCCATTTTATAACCCCTGACCTCCATAAGGGACCACAGGTTGCGGCAGACAGTCTCTTCTTCTAACCACAGAGGTCAAGACCTCAATTTCAACCCACATCAACCGATACAAGGGCCACGCCACAATTGCAACCTGTTGGTTATTGCGTGGGTCACATTTTCAAATATTTTTCTTTCCTGGGTCATTGCCACAGCTGTAACATTCTATGACCTATGAAACAGCCTTACAAGTACCGCAATGACCTCTATCCTTTAAGTCGGATGTAAAGAAAAATGAAAAGCCATGAAGCTTTAAACCTACATTTCCTGAATTCTTTCATCTCTCACTCAGACCACCTGCTGTCAAAACCTCGCTGTAACTATTTCTTAAATGCTCTACATCAACTGCCTTGACAGTCAAGATATACTGTATATAGTGTTATGCCCCTCACATTCACCTATCTGACTGCTGTTGATGTCTCTCTTTTTCTTTCTGTTTTTCTTCTCCTCCCCTTTCTCAGCTTGACAGGAGTTATACTGAGAGGGGAAGAGGGGCTGAGGTGGTGCTGAGCCCTGGCTGAGCTCCTGTTCAAGCTCAGGGTGAAGCAAGATGTGAGCTGCATACCAGCCAGCAGTGACAGTCAGTCTGCTCCTATGCCTGAGTTAGGCAGTGTCTGCAGACAGTGCACAGCGTGTTCACGGCTCCTGTCCTTCAGAAGCTGCCCCAAGAGCTGTGTGCTCAGAACCTAATCCAGAATGCCAAATTGCTCTGCAGGTCACATGATTCCCCCTGTTTCCCAAGCACACTTAACCTTTACAATGATATCACTTTTTCTGCTGATGTTTCCTTTTTGAATAACTGTTTCCACACCTATGCAGGTGTACCGACACCCCAACTCGCACATCAAGTAACATAGGCAAACAGATGTGCAGAAGACGAGAAAGCTGAGGAAAACAGATCCCATGAGATTGGACCTGCTGTTTAGAAGGAGCACACATGAAGAGAGGTGTCGGAGAAAGAAGCACATAAACAAAAGAAACAAGTAAGTAAATTGTTAGAGAAGTAAAGACCTGCCTCAGAGGAACATCCGATTTCAAGCTAAAAAAAAAGGTTTATATCATAATAATAGCACATTCTGGTCACCATAAGTGAGTGGATGGCACTGAGTACATTTAATCTATTCAGAGTGAAGTTCCTACAAATGTCCTATTGATTTGGGAGCTAGACCTATTAATCATAGCAGAGCTGAAAAAGGAGAGAGAGAGAGAGGTGAAACGAGGTGATCTAGAGAAGTAAGAAATGGTAACAGGGAAATAGAATGATGGATACAAACAACGCTGGAAAAGAGTTGACAGACAGAGTTAGATGGAAAGCTGGAAAAAGGTGTTAGCGCAGCTGGGGGCAGCTTGGCAGACGAACCCTGCTTGACAGTAACATCAATGGCACAAGGTCAACAGCAGCAGTTCGAGTGCATCAGCAGCTCTCTCTCATCATTTGTCTCCTCCACAGTATCCACTACTTTTAACTTTCCTCACCTCCTCTTTCTGCTCCTCTCTGTCCCTGTCAGCTTGGCCCAGTATGTTTATATTGTGAACAGATATAATAAAATACTCCCCGTCTTCAGTTCCACCGCCCTGCTCGGCTCCTGGAGCCACAGCCCCGTTGGTAGAGCTGTTGACACAATCCACTTTCTAAATGATGTTCAGAACAGAATTGAGTGAGCTGACTCTTTTATATGCTCAAGTACACACAAAATGAAGAAGTTCAGTGTTTTACTTCTACATCTTCTCCGCTCAAAACCTCCATCTCATTCTTTTCCATTTGAATGATTTTCCATGTGTGGAGGGTTCAGTAAAAGCCAATCTGTCAGGTGGTGGGGAGCTGGCATCAAGCACAGTGATGGTGGGCCCTCCAGGGTTCCTGCACTACTTGGCTGGGCTCTCTCTGGGAATATGGCCGGCTCAGAGAGATTTGTCTTAGTGAGGTGCACTGATGGGATATGTGCAGCGCAGCGCCACTGATGAGGGCTCAGGTGGTGCAGTGTTATTTCTGCTGAAGGCTCCTCTACTTCATCACCAGGCAGAGCAGAGCATCCAGAGAGAAGGACGGTGGGGGGAATTATGGCACGTGCCATGCGAACAAAGGTGTGCAGTGGCACAATGCGATTACATAACATTTGCATAGTACAGCCAACAATGTTGACGTCAGTACCAGGTACAGGTTCAGTGCCCACAACAAATTGGAATTGGGGTCGTGGAGAAGTAAGTTAGATAATCAGTGAATCTGACCGCAGAGGACTGCAAGGCACATCTTTTCAGCTAGTGTCCATTCAATCATTTCAACCCTTTGACTAATTTTAAGCCAAATTAAAAAGCATCATTAAATTATATGAGAAAGATGACTTGATTTAATTTCCTTTTAAAGATACATTTTCATCCATGTCCAGTGAGCTACGCCAAAGGAAAGATTCATCTTAAAACAGAATTCACATATTTTATTCCTATGATCTTGGGCATGTAGGCCGTTGTTAATACGAAGAAAAAAGAGCTCGCTCTAATCTCTGATGCAACCAAGAGACAGGGTCTCTGCCCATCTATTAGTCGTATGCAAAATCACCTTTATTAACACTTGTACCAGACGCTAGGTGACTAGGAAGATGGTTTAATGCCTTTCATACAAAACTGAAAATCAGAGAAAAGCCTCTGAGTTGGATATTAAAGCTCTAAAGTACACAAAGTCAATCGTTCTTAATGAAAAACGATTGCATTCTACACCACAGACAACTCTGCCTTGACTGTGAAAGTTCGAGGGAGAAGTTCATGTTCAAAAATATCCACTGAACTGTAACATAGGGAAAAAAATATAAATGTGTACTCTGCCTTAGGGGAAATTTTGGCTTCAAGAACAAGCGAGCCCATTGCTCTGACTTTTGCCAGCATGGCAGCTCTTTCATATCCTAAATTTATTTTAACTTAACTTTCAGAGTCAACTTTCACAACAAACTTGTGTAGCTAAGGTGTTTTTCTGTGGTGAGAAGGAGCTGCATCACCTGATAAAGTGAGCAAAAGGATGTCAACAAGTCGAATACATGCCTGTGCTGTGATACATTCCCCTTCTTTATTTGCAAATATATGGGTAGGCTGTAGGCACATACTGCAGATCACACCAGTTTTATTTCTCCTGAGTGGGCTTATATTGTGAGGAGAATACCACAACCTGCTGTTATTTCAGGCCAGTGTAATTTCCAGTCTTTCTTTTTCTTCGTTTTTGTGTACACAGTCTACAGATTTTCTGTAAGGGTATGTGGCCTAAGATTGATAAACATATGATGACTGAATTCTTCGAAAATACACAGCACAGCTTTTCTCCCCTTGAGGCAGAAATTGTATTGTTAGCTCCATTCTCTTTCTCCACAGTTGTAGCTGGTCAAGTTCACATCTCAGCACTCACTTTTCATTTTGATGAGCTGTGTACCTTGAAGCAGCATATAGCCTGAGGCTGCGGTAAGTGGCACTGGCAAATTCACCACAGGCGTTGAAATGGCAGTAAACATACTATCTGCCCGAGAAAAAAACAAACCAAAACATATGCTAATGTTGACAATGCTAATGTGTACCTGCTTTTGAAAGGTCAACAAAGATTTAGTCTCACAGGTTTTCCAATACATGCTGCTTCTTCATAACCACTGCTTACATTTTATTTTAAGTATTTTGTAGGGAATTCTTCATTTGAAGCTTTTTTGTTGTTCTTAATAAAATATCGTCAGGACACACATAATCTTAGCTCTGTTTTCACAGACAGGCAGGGTGGAATCATTTAAGCACAATATAATAAAATGTAGATTAGATGGTTGCAGTTAAATTGGGCAGCAGGAGGAAATCATTAAGTGTAGCACAGTTGAGGGCTGCTCTAGTTGAGGGCAGAAGTGCTGTGTGTTCATCTGTAAAGCGAAGGGGGAACAGGGTTGTCACCCCATCAGGGCCCAGAGGAGAGGTGAGGTGACCCGGGGTGGAGGACAGAGTAGCGCCCCAGGACTCTAGACGCCAAAGCATGGGTATCAAATGGCCCGGAGCTGCTCCTACACCAACGCTGGGAACACGACAGCAGGGCTGTGACCATGACCGACTTTGCAGCCCACAGAAGGAGACAGAGACAAAGAGGGATGGGAGGGTGCTATGTGAGGAAGAGAGGCAGAAAAAGAGGTGGGAAGACAGAGAGCAGTCTCCATGGCACAACAGATGATGACCTTCCTTGGAAACATTCCATATAGGTGATACCATGCTTTGTCCTACATGCTAAAATTAACACCTGACATTTTCCTTTTTAAAAACATTCTGAGGAGTGTATGATATGCAAAAGTTTAATGCTCAACCAAGTTTCGCAAAGGCCTAAATCTATTGTCCTGTGGGTGGGAAGTATTTTTACATTTGGCTTATCATCCATGAAAATGGTCGAGCACGGCTAGTGTTGAGTACAATGCACGCTGTGTGACTCAGTTAAATGGGCTACGAAGCTCCTGAGCACATACTCTGCTGCCCACTGATACAGCATATTGCTCCTATGTACCTTGAAATTCCTAACCCAGCTGGACTAAGCTCCATGTAGTAAACCCTAGGTTTTAAGAGAAGGGGGGAACTTGCCCTGGCCATCTCTGGCAAGCTAGCAGCAAGCCATCGCTGTTGAGAGATAAGGTGCCATGAATGTCTCCAACCTTCCTAATCCCAACAGGGATGAAGAGAGCCAGCGCATGATGCTGGCGAGAGGAAAAAAATCTTAGCAGCTTGACACCTTTGATCTGGACAGTACAGCAGGATGGCAGCGTGGACATACCAGTAGAGCTTGGGTGGATTACATCCGCATATCTCCCACAGCCACCAGTCAGTGCTAAAACTCCTTTGTCAACAATCCTCAGATCCGTCACAGAGACAGATGAGCCAAAGGTGGAGGGTTAGCAGTAAACAGAGAGTTATTTGTCCAGAGAGGAGCGGCAGCTTGGCTGCGTTGAGCACCTCTGATTGTTTTGATAGGATTATAAATGCATGTGTGTGATGGCATCTGTCAGGCAAATAGTAGCTGTAATGTTCATGTCCTTGCTTTCATATCGTGCCAGCGAGCCCTCTGCACCATGCACAGATTGATCTTAGCAGATGTCTTCTAAACTGTACACCCCTTTACAAGGCTGTTGGAAAGTGCACTTTTAGCACCAGGTAAGATGTGATCTTCAGAAGACTAAATTGTCCACAATGCATCTTAAAATGGGATGTTGATGTATATGGCTTTACTTGTGTGTTTACGTATAAGAAAGATGTGTGAGGGAGAAAAAGGACAACAAGAGACAAGTGAATGTATGAGAAGAGAAGGGGAAGGGATACAAAAACAGCAAATGACCTCTCTAAGTTGAGGCAGTTGGACTCTTGGCACTGATCCTGTGAGACATTGAGAGGTGTCTCCTCCTTGGAAGGAATAATCCATTTAAACCCGGGTCGCATGGCTGTGATTGATGTGGAAACAGGAGCAGCACTTAATAACCTCTATCATGCTGGGTGACCTCGTGGCCCACGGTGGGCACCAGTTTGTTTATGGGTGGTACCTCCGACACACAATCGGTGCAGAAATTCTGTTGTGGCTAATGGGCCGGACTGAGGGATTGGACTGTCAGCGCAGTGTGAGCCCTCATTTTTCTTTCCAAGCGTCTAAGGTACCCCCTGCGCACCCCTACTACACCCAACCTCCCTGTTCTGCCATCATCTGTCAGTGGTGACTGAGTCTTCTGGAATATGGAGGCATGAGAGAGAGTGTCAATTAGCATTAGCTTTCCTGACAAATCTGTTTTTCTCTGCACAAAAGCCTTGGATAACTTGTTCCTGATTCCTCTCTGTCACTATGTTGGGGGCACAGGATTTGTTTTCTTGCGGCAATTCAAGAGTGGAAATGGGTCAAGCACATGTGCATACATATCGCGGCTGACAGCATGACCATGTACACATATACAAAACGATAGCTATGTGTATTCTACAGAGACAGAGCGAGAGAGAGAGAAAGAACACACACACAGACAGATAGAAAAAAAGAGGAAGATGTGACTTTCACACTAAATAGCTTAAATGCTGAAATGGAAGCTGACCTTAAAGGTTATCTAAAATGTACATAAAATGTCAAAACTTTAGACAAGAGAGCAGGGCCCCTTTCAGAATATGGCAGTACTCCGGGGGCACAGGGAGGAGTCATAGAGAACAACATCACAGCACCGTACTGTACTGTAGCTCCTTTGAAAGTCCCTCCTCTATTTGCCCTCTGCTGTGTGAAGATCTTTAGTCTTAATCAGCTGTATTGTTCTGTGGAGATGCAGTTATGGGAAGCGCTAAGCTGTTTATTTATTGAACAGGCTGTTTAATTCCTCCCCTCCACTGCATGCTTGGCTCTGCACAGACTATCCCTTTGATGTGAGGGGGCTCCTGTTGGAGTGGTATGACGGGCTCCCACCGGCAATGCAGCACACAGTACCACAGTGAGCGGTAATAAGTAGTGTCCTCGTCAGCAGCAGCAGCAGCAGCGTACAGTAGAAACATGCATGAATTTAGGATGCCTTTGTGTCACTACAATAGAGCTTTCTCATTCCACAAATCCATGTTGGAAAAACAGACCTGGGTGTAGCCATAAGCGGATATTTCTTTTTAATGATATTTCTTTAATCCAGCTTGTAAAAATGGTAAGAAATTGAAAATAACACTTTGGAATTTTGCTCCATCCATCATTCGGTTTAATTAATGAGATTCTGTTGCATCACTCGAGTGAGATTACATCTATAGGCCGTCTCATCATTAACACTTCAGTAATAGCCATTTTTAGATGCATGCATAGGTGGCAGAAAACAGACAATATTGCACAGAGAGACGGTGAGAGGAAATGATGAGGAGCTGTTGTGCAATAAACTGTGTGAATTGCAAAAGTGATGGGTGGAAAATGTCCAATATCCCATGAGGGAAATGTTCTATCCAGTGCACAGTGCATAATTATAAACATCTTGTGATTTATAAGCAGACTTTACTACACACACTGGTAGTAAAGTGTGTGTAGGAGTATATGCAAAACTGTGTATCAGGACGCTTTGCCTCTTGGACTATCATGTCATATCTAAGCATGTATCTATCTCCGTGCAGGGAGGTTTCAGCAGGGTTAACCTGCCAGAGTCTGTCAGGCTCTATAATCAGTTCTTTGAGTGTAGTGTTTCAGTGTGTGACTTAGTGACAGCTGCCAGTTAGTTATAGTCTCGGGTTGATAAAGGAGGAAGAGTGATGGCTTTTGGTTGGAAATTGCATCACATTGTTGTGACTTTTCAAAGAGAAAAACAGTCACACAGGGACGTAAGGTGTATATGTGCGAGCAACAAGGTTCCTTTGATGTTCCACAGTGGCTGATAGATGCTTTTATTTTTTTCATTCTGTATATACCGTTACAAATCAAAAACAACAAAAAACTGAATGTAATCTATACATATAGCATATAGCTGATTTCATATATGGTATTGGTATTGAGGTTTACGAACATGGAAGGTTAGGAGATTGCATGTTGCTATTCAAGGTCTGAGATTATGTTATCGATCAATAACTTTTTTTCGGTAGATAGCCTTCCTTTACTTCATCCTTGAGGGGAGAATAGTGCAAGATTGCTTTTCCAAAATATGTCTACAGGTTTCTTCATATTATGTTTTTCAGTGAAACATGTTCACACACTCTCTCTTACACCCTAGACTTTCTAGGAGGAAACATATTTCAGCACGAAAGCTATCTGTGGTTGAAATGCACGGCAAACCACCAATCAGATGCTCAACTGTCACTGATTTTCACCTATAATTTAAAAATGGATTAAAGTTTTCTTCATAATGGGCTGCGAGTGGTTAGTTGCATCAGAGACAGTAGATGTGGTGTTATTTTCCTGCTACAAGGAGCAATGCAACTCATTTAGGCAAAGCTGTGTGCCATGTGTGATATTTATAAAAAACAAATAAAAATCTGTGGGTTGCTGACACTTCACTTACAGTTTGCAAATCAGCTCCAAATGTCTGCATTTAAAAAGCCCAGCATCAGGTCTTAATAAGCATATTCAAATAGCTCAGCTGTCAGTGCGCTCATTTACACCATCAATGTTAGAAAATACCTTGCTAAATGAAAAACAGGCAGTGATGTAACATTTTGCAGCCATGGCATTAGGCTGCAGGAGTAATTTGCCATTATTTATTTTTAAAAGGATGGCAACTCAATTTAGAACCAAACCTCAACACGTTACAGAGGAGTATATCAGGATATCATAAATATGATGTGTAAGACCAACCTTATGTTAAACAGTTCTTAAACACAGAAAACACAACTTTGTCTCTGGAACACTCAATCCTTTGGTTTCTGTTTTTTTGTTTGGAGGTCATAAAACTTTGGTGTTTAAGAAATCAATTTTAAATTTGTTTTACATTGGGCACAGGAGCACTGTCATCCTTGTGCATGCATACTCATTAAAACATCTTGAGGGAACAGTGTTTGCACTATTGGCAGCACCAGGTCTTGTAAAATGGTCTTAATTTAGGCTGTTACATGATTCTAGAGAGTGATTGGAGGCACCCTAACGTCTCTCATGAGATGACTGTCTAAACAGCTACAGATCCATGATAATGAATTACTGGCTTATATAGGCTTTTAGTTTAACAATGGCAAAGCACTGTGGTGCCCAGAACAGGCATATAGGTCATTTGAAATTATGCACAAGTTCAGCAGGGTTGTGACTGCTTTCATAAAGCTACACCGCTGCTACCTAATAGTCAGTTAGAGACAATAGAAATTAGCATGTTAATTAATCCTTACACATTTGGCCCCTGCTGCAATTATTAGAGTTGTATGCAAATTCAGAGGATTGCACAAATTGTATAGGGGATGCTGAGAAAAAGAAACACTTCTCAACTGAGGCAGTTCAAATCTTCTATACACTCTCGGAAACTACACATTTCCCTGCATCTAATGTTTGCCTTTAAAACTACAAAACCTTATTATATTATCAAGTTTGGCATCTGACTTTGTTTAAGTGTAATGAGCACACTCGCTCTTTGCCAGTGATGCCTTGCAGCAGCTTGGTCCCACGAGGAAAGAAGCAACATTCAGGGTCTTCATTTTGTTCACCTTCTATGAGGTTGTGTCTTTGTGCAACACGGTATAAAATGAACTTCTTGGTATGTTTAGTATTTTTATCTTTGTATGTATTTCCTCCCCTTAGTGCACAATTTCGAAAGAAACATCCACTAAAAAGAATGTTTGTAATAGGAAGCAAGGAATGTGTGCAGGTTGTTATCAAAAAACATGCAGTTACAATGAAAAACAGAGAGAAAAGTTAATTTAAAAAAGACACCAGTAATGAAACTTACCATAGATGCCTGTGGATATACAAGGGAAGGCCTGTAGGGAAAAAGAGAAATAACAATCAAAGCACGATCATACAATCTAAGTAAAATGTGACAAAACAAAAGTAACTCCTATCGGAATGTGTAAAGTGTGTGAGTGTCTTTTGTTTTTCACTTTAAAACAAACATCCTACTTTAATTTCTAGCAAACTATAATAAAAAATCTGCAGCTGAGGAATTCAAACATCATCAACTAATACTGAACAATTGCATAACATCTTCCTTTAACTGCAGCCACTGGAGGACACCTATTGTTTACCTTGGTTTGTTTGTTGTTTACATCTACCGCTTCACTTGTTCATTCCCAAGGGGAGCAATTTACAGCACCATTTGCCCAAATCCTTGCAATGCTAATGTGGAATCATATTGTGAGCCATAATCGAGCACCCATGCACAATACATAAAAACAAATACACACTTATAGCACACCGTTCTTCCAAAAAAACAGACCAATTAAATCCACCCTGGACTTGAACACTACAATTTACACACATGTTTATTGGATTATCATGACCACACCGCTGTGTTAAAGACATTGTTGCACAAAATTCCAGCATGGACTGTTGCACCAGTGAATGAGACTGCCTATTAGTGCTTGATGTCCATAACAGCAGTGGTTTGCTTATGTTGCCTGAGGGAAAGGTGGATCGGACTCATGAATTAATAACCTTCCAGCACATGAATATCCAAATGAGGCCGACTGATCGAGTCTGTTGCCAGACGTACGCACACATTCTGTTCCACTGATGTGTGTGGAACTTACTCACTGGTGCCAGCCTGCTGATCTGTCTTTAATTTAAGGCATTTAGATGGCTAGATAAGGTAGCTAAACAGATAGATGGACAGATTTCATCCTGTGTAAAGTTGATGCAAACTGCCAACAGTGACTCAGCTGTGTTTTAGCAACAATGAGGACATCGCAGCAAGAGGCTTTTCAAGGCATGATGATAAAACTAACCACAAAATCACAGTCATTGCTGCCACATTTGGATCAATAGTAGAAATCAATAAAATCCCACCTACGACCAAAAGACAGGAACACACAAACACAAAATAGACAGGCAGAGAATTAGAAAAAAAATACATAAATATACATATTTCCATGAGATAAAGAGCAAAAAAAACCAAACAAACATATATTTATGGATGTCTTTTCCGAAAAGATTATAAAAAGTAACCACCTTGTAATAGTTCTTGCTTTGTAGCACTTTGCAGCAGACATATTATTCAAGCATGGCTTTATAGCTGAAAATAGTTTCATTATTCTTTACTTCTGTGAGCTAATATATTATGATACATAGGCCTCGCTGTAAGCCTCCCTATTTCACATTCATCTTTTTAAGTATATTAATAAACAGTAAAGAGAAAGGATTTTTTTCAAAGGTCCCATTTGTCCTCAAAACAAGCTGAATACGTGCTTTAGTCCCCGCATTCATCAAAAGGCGTGGCCACAACATTAATATAATAATGTTGACAAATGAAAAAAAAGGAAAACGTTTCCACTAGCAGCTCACGTAACAGGATGAATATAGAACAACAAAACACCAGAAAGATTCATCAAAGAATAACACCCATATGTCAAATTCTCCCACTGCCAAAACTAAGCCCAACAGTTTGTTTTTCCCCACACTGACCCTGTCAAGTTGTATTTAGAAACATGCTGTTGCTAGCAGGCATGCCAAGATCACTTCATTTAGAAATAAAACACAATTAATAGATCTGAAAGAGAAGGATGGAAAATGCATGTCTCCGCGTATGACGATTATACAAACAAATAGTCAGGGCTTTAATCTTTGAGTCTTTTCAGCTAAGATAAAGTATAATTCACATAGAAAATAACTAATAATAATAATAAAAAAAACAGTTCAAATATGCATCCTTGCTTCATTTAAAGCATCACAACCTATGACCCTTGCTTAGAAATGCAGCGGTCTGTTTGTCCTTGGTTTAAGTGAAGAGGAATGAGTCTCTGGTTGCATTTTTATTTACCAGTTTTCAGGTTCCGCCTGTCAAGGTAAATCTTTCTTCTGTGGGGTGATTTAAATCTTTTACCGTAGCTTTGACCTTTCCAGATGACTGTCTGGGTCTGACACAAACCACAGATGATGAGGCGTGGAAAAGCATGGTCGTTTTTAGCCCTGTGCCAGGCTCAGATCATGGCATATACAGAGGCATATCGAGATTAGAGGTGCAAAATAGCAAAATATTTAATATAAATTAATCGCATTGGAAAGAAATAACTTTCAATAACTGTGTGCAAAAAAGGTGTACTTATTAGAAGCATCTTTAGATCAGTGAAAATCTTAATATCAAAAAAGTATGCCAGTTGTACATTTGGCAAAAGTCCATATAAATAAGTATCAACGTTACTACAGCAGGATAAATATATTTGAAGCATTGTAAGCATAAGGATAAAGTTAAATTAATTTAGTTATAAGATGAGAATTATTTTCTAACAATGTCTTCAGCCAACCTCAGCTGCCAGAAGCCTTGTTATCCTCTCTGAGCTGAAAGGCCACAATGTCAGTCACTTCAACTTGAACTGCTGCTCTGACGGCAACTAAACCTGAACACATCACAGGCTGTGGCAATGACAAACCCTCAGCATAATCAATTAAAATCCTTTTTATTAGTTCCCTGGCCGATACATTAAAGAGTATTGATCTTGCTTGTGTGAAAATGCATCAGGTAATCACTTAATGGGATGCTGTCAAGATCTGACACTGCTCCGACATATGCACTTACTTGTTTAAAGGACATTTATTGCGGAAAGGGAAGAGAAGTAGACAGCTCTGTGCAAAAGTTTTAGGCACTTTAGATTCTTATCCATCACTGGGCACCATCGGGGGAGGCGTCCAATCAGTCCCAAGATCATTCTGCTGCTTGACAACGAACCCAAACATGCAGTCAGAGGCATAAAGGACTATCTTTGGCGACGAGAAGAACAAGGAGCGCTGCAACAGATGGTGCTGCCCCCATGGAGCCATCATTGAGTCAGTCTAGGATTACATGACGAGACAGAAGCAACTGAGGCAGCCTGAATCCACAGAAGAACTGTGGCAAGTTCTCCAAGAAGCTTTGGAACAAGCTACCTGTCAAGTACCTAGAAAAACTGTATGCAAGTGTTCTGAGGGGAATACGAGCTGTTAAAAGCGCAGGGAGGTCAAAACAGATATTGATTGATTTAGATTTTTTTTGGAAACTATCTGGAACTTTCCTAATCTATAGAGGAGAAAGAGGAGAACTACTCTACCTATTTATTTCAGTGATCCCTGCTTTTCTTTCTACATATTCACATGCAGAGTGGATGAGTGTCAGTCTGCTACTGTATCACACATAGCTGTCGTGTTTTTACAGACGCAAAACAAATAACAGTAGGTGTCGTAGGGTTTTTGAGGCCAGAATTTAAGCCAAGAACAAAATAACTGAGCGTGAGTGCGCTGTAAGAATAGTAAAGCATAACCTATTTTGCTTCTCCTTTCCCATCATTGCTGGGCCACCACTGACGCTATACTGCGCCCACCCCTTTACATCTGCTTACGTTGTATGAGGTCTAGTGTTAATTAGGACAGTCAGCGGTGTATATGCAGTCATGACCTACGATTCCTTGTTTAGGTTATTATTTCTATCTCTGGCTGCTCATTAGAAGTGAGTCAGCATGTGCGCCTGCACCCTGGCACGAGGCTATGCCTGACATGTTGGCTTGTTGCTGATTTTCTTTGCTTAGAGAGTGTTCAGAAATTGGTCACCAGGGAAATTATTCTGTTGCTGGGGCTCCTCCCTAATCTATCACATCACTATAAAGTGGAGCACCTTTCTTCTCAGCATCTCTACACAGTTATTCACCTCGCAATGCATTAGACACAGCACTGAGCGGCTACAGTTTTTTTTTGTTTGGATAAATAACACTTGTGTTACATTAATGATGGTGTTAATTATAAATCATATGTACTTACTGTAATATTTGCAGATTTGCATATTTACAGGGATCGGGTTTAATTTTTAAAACTGACACACCGCAGCTTATTAAAACAATGATTTATTAACTACTAAGTGTGACTAGAGTTTACCAGAGACAGTGCTCATAAAACTAAGTCACTGTTATTCCACTGCGAGCACGATAGCCTGCAGCTTTCAGTCATTTGTTAAGCAGCAGGAAGTGACACAGTAAAGATGGCTCAACCTGTGGCAAAATGCGGCTGTCCTGCGGTAGCTGCCACCTTTCCATGCTGCAGGCTCTGCAGAGTAGCCGACAGCAGACAGGTTAAGGGAGAGAGAACCATGCATGGGCACAGTGACTGCAGGATACTGCCGGGGGAGCACCTCGTCTCGGCTGGCTGAGTAAATAGCACTGGACCCAGGGTGCTGCCCCCGTAGGTTGAAGCCTCCTAGCCTGTTTGCAGATGGAAGCTATGCTTATAAATCACAGCAGCATGGGGAGACCTTGTGCAAATATGACCACAAGTATGTTATTATTCACAAGTGTTGCCACTATGTGGGCTCACATCAGACTATCTGAACATGAATCCGAGAGAATCCTCTTTGTTGACTGCTGTAATTCTTTAAGCATGTGGGTCATGCGGGCTCACTTCAAATCAGCTACCTGCTGCTGCCGGGAAGTACACGTCACGGTTACAGATCAGGATATTCAAATATGACACATTAGCACCCTTTTATTCTGCATAATACCACAGTCCATATTCTAATGTGAGCACTGATTGTTTGAGTGTCATTATGCTAAATGGAGGATGGAGAAATGCAGAGGGTAGGAAACCTGGCACCTAATGGCCCGAGTCCCACCATCCGTTTTCATATCTACCGTGATTAAGTATAACTATTATCACAATAATATCTGTCCATTAAGGACTCAGCATCACTGACTGTGGAGGGAGTAACTCCCCGGCCATGATACTCGGCTTAAAACAGCTTATGTACTTTAAGCTGTTTGCATGCACCTTTGCCGCTCTAAGATGGAGAATCGTTGTTGTTATGAATAAACAGAACATCCCTGTCCTCCTTTACAGTCCCGCCAGCAATAAAGTATGAAAATGTGCTGCCACAAAGTATTTTTTTTCTCCCTAAGCAACAGTAGGTAACGTCTAATAAAAGGGAGAAAAATGACAATCCAGACTAAAGAAATTGCAAATAATGCTTATCACAATGTTTTTGTTGACATCAACATGTATCCATTATGCTATATGACTCTGTAGCAGCAAAGAAAACAAAAAGTGAAGCAACACAATAAAATAAGAAATATTGAAATGCAACAGCCTAATCCTTTTGCGTATTATTATTGTCACCTAAGCAGTGTAAGTAACCAGTGTCTGAATTTTTTTGTGAATGAAATCACTGTCACTGACAAAAGGGCAATGTGTACGATTGCATACATAATACCATCAATATTATTTGAAAAGTTTGATTTATTATAGTGTATAGTGTGCCTGCCTAAATCTAAGCACTCTCTGTCATTTTCATTTTCCACTGTATTACAATGTAATGTTAAAAGCTGTAGGTCATTTGGCCAGGCAGAGTGCACTCCAGACATTAGGGAGGTGTGCATAAAGGGCTGAGAAAATGCACAAGTGAGCCCTTAAGATTATGTAATGCTATAGTTGGACAATCTTGAGCCGTTGCTGACTTTACTAAACACAAATTTGCCAAGTCCACAAGGGCACACAATGAGACTGGATCAACGATAGATAGTAGCTGGACATAATTAATTCTCTTTGGACATAATGAACCTCCAGGTTCTCTATGATCGCTGTCATCAGTTCCTTAGCGCTGATCCAATCTGCACGTGCAATGGATGCAGTGTTACGGGGGGAAGATAGGCAGGCTGCAGCATGTCCGTCTGCCAAACGACAATGACAGCGGTGAGATGAATGGGCAGAAAAAAGGTGTAAATGCTGCAGCCTGTGGATAGTGCAGAGCAGTGGAGCAAATACAAGCAGATACTGAACTGATGGCTGCTTGACTCATTGGTCCATGACCAGCAGCACGGTTGATCAAGCACAGTTCACCCTGAAGCCCAAAGCTGCACTGCACAGGTGCACTAAGAAGGTTTTTTAATACTATTTGGTCATGCATTGAGAATTACAAAGCAACTTAATAAAAAACTTTACAGCCACAACATAATAATATTCAAAAATACAAATAAATGCATTCTAAACTGTCCACTTCTGCAAGGAAATTATTCTCTTTAATAATTCATATCACTGTGACTTCCTACAGAGATCCACTGATTCTGTCAGTGTTAAGAGGGGACATTTAGAGAATCACAAAAATGACATTCTTTGAATTGAGAGCAAATGCAAGCAGACGTCTGCTCATATTTATGCATGAGGACTCCTGCTCAGTATCAGCTTCAGTTGTATCACTGACCACTGAGCAACATACAAAGACTAAAGAAACGAAATTCACATCAGTGAGACAAACTGACTGACCTCTACATGGCCCACACATGATTGACAGAATCCGAATGAGTAAGCGTGGAACATGTCAGGTAAACTCAATAACAAAATGCATTCCTGCTACCACACACTGTACCACTCATTTGTACAGCTGGAGGCAGACTTCTTGTCCGATACTTTTCTGTTTTTAAAAAATGTATCTTATTGATTACATTAGCATGCGTGTGGTGGGTGAAATCAAGACTCCTCTGCAGGCTGATCCAGAATTCTGTGGAATGGAAAGAGCCTCAGACAGACAGTTGGAGTAAAATACCTGTGGCTTTGTTGTCTGATCAAGAACCATCATGAAATACAGTCAATTTCTAAATAGCTGCTGGGGCCTATATTTACTGAAATGACGACCAAGACTCAGGCTGTTATTAGAAGTAGAGCAGATGTCCCCTGCTTTATATTCTGTGACATTTTTGTCAAAAACCTCCCATGTTTTGATCAGCTTCTGTCTCTTTTGATTCACATACCAATCAATAACAGCTGTTAGTTAAAAACAGCAAGAAAGTGTAAAGTAATGCACAGCTCTTGTTGTACTAGTGGAAATAATGCTGGAAAATTGCATATTATCTTGAATTCACCACACGAGCCACCATAGCACCAGTATTCATATTAGCTCCAACAAACCACATAATTTGAATATCATTTGAATATTGGCTTTTATTTGACAATTTATGGTATCTACTATCCGCTTCCTTTAAAGCCTTGAACTTTACTTTGATTACAATCCTCACCGTGACATCATTATAATGTTCTTGTGATTTTTTTTTATTGTATTTATCACAAGAGCCATGACATTATAAACTGTAGGAGGCATTTTTGATTGAATCCTGAGATGGAAGTAAAGAATGCAGTAAATGAAGGAAGATGTGGCAATTCTGAGCATAATTTTTGGTTTGAATATTTGAACCTCAACACTCAGCTGTGCAGAAGACATCCTTCAGTGTGCCTTAGGACCTCTAAAGCCTGTGATTATTCCAATGAGTGCTTAAGAAATGCAGAGCCTGTGTGCATGGTGTGTAGCATTAGAAATCATTTGCATTCTGGGGGCCTAAATTACAGGTGGTCATAAAGAACATGATCAAAGCATGCAGAAAGGAGGATTCTGTCTGAATCTATCAAGCCGCTGTTTCGTAATGTATCTTAAAGTGAGAAAGCCTCTGAAATGCTGAAGATAAAACAGAGCAAAAGAGACAAGCCGAGCCATATATCCCTCTATGGAAGGTAAAAACCAGGGCGTAAGTGGATTTTCAAATATCCATACCCCATGTCAAACTGTCTCAGTAGAGATTAGCAGCATATGGAGCTGGAAGGTTAGAATTATCAGTAATCCAAAAATATAGCTCACGATTTGTACCATAAGAACGGAAGATTCCAAAGTGGCTGATCTAAACGAACAGTAAAATAATAATTAGGCAGCATTTTTCAAGAGACATTACTTTAATTTCTATTCATAAATCAACTTCAATGGCACATTTAATCAGAGAAAGGAAAAAAGCGGTTTCTGGTCTTGCAATGTGAAAGCCAGCCTATGGTACCCTTCCAACGTAAGGCCACTAATTAAACATTTTTTACTTTCAAGGCGCCCTTCAACATTTCAAAAGCACTATATCAAAGGGGCTTCAAAGTCAAAACCCCACTCTGAATTTTGAGTTGACAGAACAGCGTACGTATGAAGACAAGTCACTTGCTGTATGCCCCCTGTCTTTGTGGCAGAACCAGTGTGAGACTAAAATCATGTCTGCTGCATAATGCATACTAATGACTTCCAGGGAAAAACATGGCACGGCCATATTCAGGTTGTGTGCAGAATCACTAGCATCCCTAAACTAACCAACATAATTTGAGTAGAGTTAGTAAGCAACCACCCTGTGCATCTAAAGAGAAAATGAATGCCTGATGATTTAAATCAACCTTTATTTTGTTGCCATGCATTACTTTTATAGTATTAAAGGTTTATCATGGAGCTACAGTGTGGTAAGCGGCATGCTAATAGTGTGGCACTACGTGCACTGAGCGAAGTGCTATTGTGCTTTGGTTATAAAGGAGCCAGAGTGACAAGGTAAACACAGAAAGGGCAATGGCATGTGGTCAGCAGGGTGACTGGGATTAATATGTTTGATGTGAAAATAGACATTATCCCCAGCTGCAAAATAGTGAGGGAATCCGTCATCGTAGGATATTCCTGCCTGACATCAGGAGTTTATGTACGAACGCACAAATCCCGAAAGATATTAACTCCTTCCAGGCTTGAGGCTATTCCCACAGTTTCAACTGCATATAGCATTTTAAGAATGACTGATTGTGCAGCGACAAAGTCATATGTTGTCAGCGAAAACAACCGCTCAAAAGATGGAAACACAGATAGATGCTTCATCCCTATGTCTTTTTTTCGTGCAGATAAAAAAGATAAATTTGTTTATGTAAAATGATCTTGAGGAAATATTCAAAGTTACTAACTTCACATTACAGCTAATTAAGAGACTTCATGATTTATTTGTCTTGGGCTACTCTATTTAGTGTCTAATTATATAAAATGGAAAAGCTAAGTAAAATATTACCCAGATGAATGTAGAAGGGGGATCTGCATAGAGTCATAACAGATGATAAAATAGGCCATAACCACATTCCCCAAAGCACTACATACAGAATAAAAACTAACATTCGTTAAGAGATTCAACCTCATTAACTGCAAATCGAATCGAGCGCTCCGTGCTGGTGTAGCGGTGACCCCTTGGAAGTATGGTAAGTACATAATTATTATTGAATCATAGGGACACATTTTCCAATTACAAGAGTGAATGTTTGTCCTTTTCCTGCATACTGTAAGGCAAAACATACAGCATACCACTGGGTGAGTCTGTTTCTTGTGATTTCTTCATTGGCCTTGTGTTTTAGGAATAATTACTCCAAGACTTGAAGCCAGGGATGTTTTTGTCAGCTGGGAATATAAAGGACTTAATGAACTGTCTTTGTTAACAGTGGCTCAGGGTGCTCTGTGATTGCCGGCATCACACTCTGTTCTGCAACACTTGATGATCGCTCTCCTATTTGCGCAACTCTGGCGATACATAGCCTGTGTGAACTCCGGTGATGCAATGTTGTGGGGGAATAAAAGGCAGGCAGCAGCATGTTTGTGAGCCAAGGTAGACCGGAGTGAGATGAATGGGCATGAGAAAAAATGCAGCGAGGCAGACAGATACGTATACCCTGGATAATTGGAAGGATTTTTTTAACTTCTGTTGGAGGCCAGCTATTTCCCTTCGCTGCCAGTGTTTGTGCTTCGGTAGGCTAAACACGTGACTTATCTATCTCCGTACAGAATGTGCAGGGATGAAATTGATATTGATCTTCGTATGTAGTGCTCGATAAATCAGCAAAAAATTCCCAAAATGTCAAAGTTTACTTTTAAAATATGAATAAATCATTCAATAGATTCTATAGATTATACTGTATTAGAATATGTAAGGACTTGAATTTGCAAAGGAAAGCCCAAAAATGGTGGAATATAGTATGTTACCTGTAAAGTTTATGCTTGATCATGTAGTTAATGTTGAAATTCATTAGCTCGTTTGAGACCTATTTGCTATGGAATCTACAACTATATCAGTGCTTTGATTCAAATAAAACCTGTATCCATGTAGTCCAAGGAAAGACTAGGCCCCAGCAGCCTGCGTTCACTTTAATGCTCCCCACAACATAAAGCCATAAATCTAAGCTTGCCCAGAGGTAAGAGCAACCACCACTAATTAACAGTAGCGGGATGAGAGGTCAAGGCCTGTGTCGTATTAGCGTGAGAAAACACTATTTTTCAATTTACAGTATATACTGGTCTGGTGCGCTTTAAGTAATAAAGCTTGCACCACCATGGGCATGAATACAAATGCATTTACTCCACTGTACACTAAAGAATGCACGTTTCCAAAATCAGTTTATTCCAGCTGTATAAACATAAAGGCTTTCAAACGAGATGGCTAAATTGTCCTTATAGAACTGACACTTTGGATACGACGGCTGCCTCGGGGAATGTCCATGAAACAAGATCGCTGATCCAAACTAAAGCTCAATTTAGGCACGCGGCACAGAATCAGTTTTCAATGAATATGTCTAGCCCTAAAAAGGACTTTGGTCCAAGGACACATTAAGCTCAGAGGAGGTCAGCTCTCCCTCTGTGCAGACCTGTGGGCCGTACTCTCACACTTTGATCTGAGCTCTGATGATGGTGTGGCAGGCACAGACTCAGGAGTGGAAGGATTAGGGACAGGAGGGACACGCAGAGTGACAGCTTCCTTTGTATTCGCTTTATCCTCATTTTGGGCATAACGGCAGACAGCATGCAAACCAATGGCTTCTCTAAGGTGTTTCTTTTTTTGGCTATAAAATCCTCAACTCTTAAAAGAGAGATCAAAGGCGAAGTAGGCTCATTGATAACTGTATAATGGCTCACTTTGAGCGAACAGGCGTTTTGCTGAGATGGGCACGTGGTTCAAACTGCAAGCTATTAGTCATGCTGTCGGCTCATTTCCATATGTGTTTTATTGTCTCATGAGCAAAGGCTACTGCACCTACTCCCATTTATTGCACTCACGGTAGATCTAATGATATTCACACCTACGGCAAAAACAAAGGGCCTTGTATCTCATTGTCTCTATATGAGAAGGCTCTTGAAAGGTGACAACAAGAATACACATTTCAGTTTTATGTCTTTTTTTTTTTGATGAGCCTTTTGCGCCACGCTTGTCTGGAAACATATGAAGCTACATAAAAGCACAGCTGTCTCAGAAATCATTATTATTACACACTGAGTTTAATTTCAGTAATTCAGACATGTTTCATTGTATTTAAGATGACAAGGATTATCACAAGAACAAAGACCTGATTACAAATAGCATGTGGGTTTTTTATAGTCTCAGCAGTGCTCACATGTACTAGGTTTTAGCAAATTTGTAGTCAGTTATAAACTAATAATATATAATTGAATTGCATGTGTTTGAAATGCTTGGTTACCTCCAGGTGTGAAATTTTAATCTACATGTGGCACTGGTTACCTAGGAGTTAGCTGTGTGGGCTATTGCCTTTAATTAGTCAATATCAGCTTTAGCTGTAAGCCACAGTTATGAACACAATCTCATGGTAGCATAACGTAACACCATATTATATTATCCATAGTCCAGTATTGCTTTCTGCTGTATGCTGATAGTAAGTGTTAGCAAAATAGAAATGCAATAACATCTCTCCATACCAGGTTTCCTTGGAGGATTATTTCATGTTCTACTTGAAATTACATTGAAATTCC
>OMNN01100127.1:6905-46738 GCA_900302755.1 Chromis chromis | reverse complement strand
TAGAAGATATACTACTGTACTGTGTGTTGTTTCATTAAGGATTTCATTATTACTGTTTATTTTCAGTATTGAACTTTGCATTAACGGGCAAGAGATTTCACTGGTGATGATATAAATATAAAAATTTCTGGGACTACAACATCACTAAGGTGGTGGCTTTGCCCTGTAACACTTTGCTCCTAATCCGCCCTGTTACCCAGGACACACTCACACTGGGAGGCCGGATATAAACACTGCATGAAAGTGATTGCTATGGGATGAGCTGTGGTGAGGGTGACTTCCAGAGACTCATCCACTGTCCTCCACATTTTCATTCATCTGAAAGTGCACACACACCAAGCCCAGCGGCAGCCACCTGAACTTCGCAGAGTCTTCTTGCCAACCACCAGGGAAGCACATAATATACGCGCCTTGTCACGTAGCAAACTTCCTTTATTCATGGCAGGTACAGGGATATTGGGGATCAACAGATGTGAAAGCATTGGTAGGAGTGCTCCCGAAGGCTTGTTGCCATCTTCAAGTAGTCCTGTCACTTTTACACTACGGTACAGAATGGATATAAAGTATGAGGCTATAAAAGCAGTGTTTTGAAACATCGGGGCGTTAGTGGATTTATTGAGTGTAAAAGCCTTGTGAAGGATTGCCTGTTCAAAGTATCTACCTTTAAATCCCAAAAGGGATTTATTTCGCCAAGCATCCAGGTCTAATCAAAATCTCCCCTGAGACACTTGCTGGTTACAAGTTAGATTCCGTTGTACAAGGATGGGGTTGCAGAGAAAATATACACTGACATACATTCGGCATCGCAAATATACAGAGGGATAGGGAGGAGTGAGGGTCTATTGTGTGAGTGCACGAGGCGGTGGTCATCGTTAAGGTGCTTAATAGACCATGTCGCCTGTAGGACCTGACGGGCACGCTGGGCAGAGTGGAGGATCCAGAGAGGGGGTCACCTTCATGTAGAGACAGCTCTGTCATACTGGGGCCAAGAAGGGAGCCACTCTGCCACCGTGGCCCTGGCCCAGACGATACATGTCTATGGTCACCCAAGCAGAACAACAAATCCCCCACCTCCACATACTTCAACAAAAAAGAAACACACTTTAAGCACTAGACTGGAATGTACTTCCAAGCTGCGAGGTAAAGAACTTGAACCAGATATTATCTGTGATTTATTATTTCTGCACAATTACCATTATTACTAATTATATGATGGATCGTACCCTACATAATTATCCTATTACATTTATACATGTAACTATCCACGCAACAAACACGGAAGCAGCCACCAAAAATAGCAGTCTATTTTTACTTACTTACTTGTACATGTCCACCGAGAAAATTTGAACAATTACTGAAAATGGTGGAAAACCACTCTAAATGTACACCGCAGAAAGCAGAGCTAACAAAAAGAGCGGTACATGGCCTATCTTCCACTACAAGTTCATATGAGATTTTTGTTAAATGCAGTGAAATGCCAGAGCTGAATTGGAAAAGTGGTGCTATCTCGGGCTGAGCACAGGTGCATCATCAAATGAGGAGGAATGAGGAGGGACAAAAGCCCACCAACATCCCAAACGACAGAGAGAGAGAGAGAGGGGGGACATGCCACTCAAGGTCACGGTGAAATGCAGCAGCATTGGCACTGTGGATTGATTGGGAGTACAAGGAGCAGCTGGCTGAAAGGAAAACCGGAAGGTGACTGAAGGAATCGCCATGAGGCTATTGTGAATTATGACACCATCCAGCCAGCTCTTTCTATCTCCCATTCAGACAAAGTGCTGCTTTGAGGGGCTGCTATCACAAGCTGTTTGCCTGTAGAATGATATCTGATTTCCATGTAAGGTAATACGTAACTGTCACCGTATACAATTTGGTCAGAAACTAGATTTGTGGCTGTGGTTTGATTTGAACTATATGGATAATTTTTCCCCCCACAAATGGCCAGAGGATAATACAGCTAATTACAGTTTTCTAAATGTGGAGTTCATCATGAATATTGATAAAGAATTAATTAGTTGCTAAAACGGGAAAAACCATTTTCTCTGCACCAAATACATCACATGTTTTGGAGCAAAGATGTACTGCATCACTTTACAGGAAGGACGATTCATATTCTGCTACAGTAAATAATGTAACCAAACAACTCTAGACAATTCTAATTTTTTTTCAAAAGGAAAAAAATAGACTGAAGCATGCTGTGGGATCACTATAATTTTCCTTAATCAATAATTAAATACAAGCACAAAACAGCTCAGAGTAGCCTGATTAGTATTTAGCAGGGACCATGATTACACTTGGGTAAGAAACCACCATGTAGGTCATCATTATTATGCTTGACCGAACTCTATGCCAGAAACACATACACATTCCTTATGACTCAGCCAAGGACTCATGCAGGACTGGACTCAGGTGGGAAGCCAATAATTCCTTATTGATGAATCTGAAGCCATGACGGTCCTGATTAAGCCGAAGCGATCTGCTGTGTATATTTAGCCCGAATCACTTCTCTCCAATTTCATAATAGGGCCTCTTCAATGCATCGCTGAGTGGAAAATACTGTAGTGCGCTCATTCTTTTAATTGCTCAATGACTTTGCTGTGCTGACTCCAGATGAAAAGAAAACTTCCTGTAAGGGAAATTATCAGATGAAGTGCTTTCTCAATATCCCAATTGATTGCCGTCCTCTGTGTTCACTGCTCTTCAGATCAAAAAGTGCATTCCATCCACTACGTCTTCCTTTGTGCTACAAATACTGCACACGCATAAAATCACACATAAACACAACACCCCCACAGACGTAATGTGGTTGTTATGAGCTGCACTTCAGAGACACGTTGGTCTTTTACCCCTGATAAATTAAATCTTTTGTGACATTTGCTTTGTGGCATTTCTAGACACATCTAAATGATTTTATTATGTTGTTCCATGTTCACCTACTCACGCTTTTTGCTCTTCCATGAGGAAGCTAAGACCCTAACGATAGAGAGCCCGAGATTTTTATTCCATGCATATCATCATTACCAGAGGTTTATGGATGTGACATTAGATATTAAGCTGAGTGAGATTTGGAGGTTATCTGGCATTCCAAGCTGTGAGCAAAAAGTCAAACCATGAAACAGGATTCACCCCTGTGTTCGCTCTGGCAGGCACTTCATTCAGCGTGTGGCATGGCGACTAAATCTTTGGAGTTTCTAGATTCATCTGCATGTGAAATGAAAAAGATGGGTATAGGTACACTAATAGCTGATTTAAATTTAAATCTGTTCTGTGGTTCTGACAGTTGCAGCATCATTCATAAAAGGCAAGTGTGACATTTACGATATTAAGGTCACTGGTTGACAATGAAAGAAATGTTTAATCTTTTAAATTACCCCGTGAAATGATTACTTCAGTAGGCCTACTTCATAATGATTTAATGCTAACATGTCGTATCATTTTTAATTAACTTGGAACAGGAGAGAATGTGGAAGGTGGGGGGTGTAACTCAAGGACTAGCCGCACATTTAAACTCAGGTGTCCAATAATCAGCTGCTAAATGCTTTCTCTATCACAAATTAAATCACAAAAATAATAATAAAATGCTTGCCCTCGTAGAAATGGCCTGTGGCAGATCATTCAGGAAAATGTTAAGTGCTAGGTCAACTACAAGGCCAATCTCTTTTTTTCAAATATTACTAACCAGCAAGATAATATTGGAAAGCAAATTTGAATTCTCTGTCCAAACATAAATGTCACTGCCAAGAGACAGGTAAAAAAAAAAAAAAAAAAACATTTGCTGGAGCAGAAATAAGTATTTTACACCTCTGTGGCAATCTCCTGCATCAAAGCAATACAATTCTGCAGTGTTAGACCCAATATATCTCTCTCATAAACCTGTGCATGGTGCAGCATTGCCTCCTGAATTGCTGAGTAGGACCAAATTGAGCCAGTTTAACATTGCGAGTCAATCAGCTCAGGCCAGGCACAGTGCATCAGCCCTCGTTAGCTGTGACCTTGGGAGATAATAATGGCACTAAACCGGATATATGTGTGGGGTAATAGCGCTGTGATTAACAAAATATGTAGGAGAGCATAAACATTGGCATGTCTGCCCATGCACACAATCATTCACCTGCGGGAGGACTGCTGCGGTTTTGATAATAAAACGATGAGCGGAGCAAGACGTGTAACTTGTGTACGTTTGTGGATAGGTCTTAGCAATTTTACATTCAGTCTCATAGCTCTGCTGATGTTCTCATAAATATGCATAACTATAGGCTGGCCAATTGGTCAGCACAACATGTACTGTTACGACTTTGCTGTCGTCAAATCCAACAATGCTGATCATAAAATGTGCCAAGCAGAAGGGGAGTATACCGTATCCAGGATGTAGAAGTGCAGTTATTCACCACACAAAGAGCTACAGACATTCCCAAGGCTTCCAATACCTGTCAGCTCTCTGCCTTAAGCTTTCTCTTTGATAAAACACATGGGAGCCACTGCATTAACAAAACACAGGGAAGAGTTGTGCTCAGTATGTTTTAAGGTTTAAGGTATAAGTATGTTTTGAGGTTAGGAAAAGGTTTGCTGTGAAAAATCTGAAAAACATGCAGTGAAAAATTGTAAATAATCTCAGAGCAGAGACGAGAAGTACGTGTGTGGTGTTAACATTCAAGTCCCAGTATGTTACTCAAGAAGATGTAAGTTAGAAAAAGGCAAAGAAAAAAGGAGACAAATTAGGTTAGAAAGAACAAAGTATTATCTACAGGTTTCAGAAGATTGAAAGGCACCATTTCTTTTCCAAAGGGGAACTAAGAGAATCAAAGAGGTGGCTTTGTTTTCCCTTTTTCTCTCTTCTCAAGTTGTGTTTTTTTTTTTAACTTGAAATAATTTTTCATCGACAAAGAAACGTGTGAAACAACTACCTTGGTATTTAATAGTGTGTAGCACTTAATATCTAAAATTAATAGCTCAGAGCAGATTTATTGCCTTGCTAGCTGACGAGGAAAAAAGCGCCTTTGGACACAGTGGGAGAGTTAGCAAACCCTTTAGCACTCTGACAAACTTAGCAAAATATGTCAATACAATACACTCTACTGTATCTTCAGGTTAGGTATACTACATCATGACTACATATTCAGTGTAAAAGATACAAATAACCAAATAAATAACTGTTGGGTGAAATTCATCTTAATCTGAGCTGCTATCTGATTTCTTTCCTTGAAAACATGTCATGTGTAGCGAGCGAGAATGTCCCCCATGTGGCAAACCACGATGGAGAGACCTTGTACTCCGACCAAACACATCTGTAAGACCGGGGACTATGATTGAAGGATAATTGGGTGCAAGCTTGTTGAAATGGAACCCTGTGATAGACCAGGAAATTCCAGTTTCATGGACGTGGCCCTGGCAAGGTCGACACTTGGTTCAACAACTGGCTTCATAAAAGCCACAAATGAAAAGACAGCTTTGAGGCCAAGTAACTAGATTCAACAACCGCTGGAAACTGGGATTCACACCTGTGCTGAAGCTAATAACACGATTATTGCGGATGGATGTTCACAGTGACTGCTTGCCTTCTCGTATTGTAGAGGCTGTATTATAAAAGAGAAGGTATTCTCAGTGCCTTACCTGGTTAAATAAAGGAAATAATTATTTTCTTGATGGTAAACGTCTTAAACCAGCAATAAGACGAAGACACAGAATCAGCCTTCTCATCATTATTAACTCAGTAATAATTAAAATATCTATCTCTGAGTGTTAAATTGAAAATGTTACCAAGCGTATCACAATTGCGGAATGATGTGTCGCAAAGATTTCTAGACCAGTGGAGGTCGAAGATGAGCTGATGATTTTGTATGTGATGAGATACAAAGGGTTCCCCTGGTTATTCATTTATCTGCTCTGTTTGGATAGTCCCACCCACTGGCATACTCTCAAAAGGACCACAAGGATGACCGATCTAACCAGAACAACATGACATGTTACCTTAGGGATAGTGCTGCATTGGTAATGAGATGACTGGGAGTGCGATAGCTCTGTCCAGCTTCACTGACACACACACACACACACACACACACATATAGCACAGGCGCTGTTGGCTGGACTGATTCTGCATGGTAATTAACCATAATGATGTAAACATGGACTCATTCCACTGAGTTTGCTGCCGATGAACAGCAATCTGTTACAGTATCTGTGAGATTGCTCAATTGAAGAGCAACTGTCAGGGTATGAGAGAAGCTTCATTTGCATGTACAATAATATATTTCACATCCTCCTTCCATGCTCAGTTCCTTTGATCAAAGGAGAAGCGTTTATCAGGTGGTGGAGGAAATGTTTGATGACACTAGTGTTTCAGACTCAAGCACAACTCTAAACAGATGGGAGCCTACTAGAGGAAAAAACGTCTTTCAACAAGGGCCAGATAATTTTTCTTGAAGTTTTGTACGTATTGGTTTAGTTGAGGAGACTTCAAAGCAAACAAAATGCCACCGTCCACGCACTGTCTGTTCTTGAGTTTTTCTCTTGTCAGAAACAATGTGATTCAAAAGTAGCCTCCCTCAGGCAAATAACTTGGGACTCACTTTGAAAATCAGCATTTTTCTAAATGACTCATTCCAACACAGCACTTTAGCTGAATGAAATGTTTCCAATCAGAATTAATTGTCACTAACTAGTCCTTCCTTGGGTTGGTCCCTGAGCTCGTCGCCTGTTTAAATCCTCTGTATTCTCGGTGAGTCAAACCAGAGGTAAGAAGTGAGTCACTTTCTCATTCCCGTTGTGAAGCGGAGACAAAGATAGACAGAAATGCCTTTTGTTCTCCTGCATTGCCCACATTCTTCAGGTATGTTTAATTAATGCATGCTTATTGTGGCGTTCTTGTCTCTTGGCGTCTGGCAGGAACGACATCTGTTTAATCAACAACTTCCTCTGACAGTCCCTCAGTTGGGTGCGAGCTGTCGCTTCTATTCTCAGATGGTACCGCAGAGGGATATGAGGCTCATAGAAATTCAGGAGGCTCCTCACAGCCAGGTACAGAGAGAGAAAGATGAAGTGAAACCTAGCCTGAGTGCTGAGCCAGTCTTATACTGCTTGACTGTGCTTTAGTACTTAAATTATTTGAAGAGCCTTTATTATTGTCAGTGCACACAGAATGGAACTGCTGTCATTTTCTACATAGAGCATCTAGGTAGAGTAGCCTTTGCAGGAGACAGACTTCAGTCTTTCTGATGATTGCTATAGGCTTCCTGTGCTTGTAATCAAGACACTAGCATGTTCACATCAGCCCACTCCACATAGACACTCTGGAGATTACCTCTTCAGTCCCCATCAACTGTGATTACTCCTCTCGAGGTGTGTGGAAATGTCACATTTTACATATCCTAATATTTCACCGCACATAAAACTCTGCAGTTTCCGCGGAGTGACGGGAATGACAACGTCAGACCATGTGGCAGGACTCTCCCTTTCTACCCACACCTACAAATCCTCCTCTTGCTGTGGTTGCCTCCTTCTGAATTAGGTCGCTGAGGTAATTGGGGTTCCACTGGTCATTAACTTAGACTGGGTGGCAGACCACCACAACCACTATCAGTATAATTGGATCTAATTGGCCTAGTGTTGCCAATGATTTGGATCAGACAAATAGAAATGACTAATTTAAGTGGCGGTGTGACCTTTTGAAAGCTTCAGTCTAATTAACCTTTGTCGATGCATGCAGGTACTGTATGGTATGTGGAAGAGGGCTATGAGCAGTCACTGGTCACAGAGAGGCCTCAGGTCTAATCACACATTGTAGCTAATTGGTGGATGACACCCTGTGAAATCCTTTGCAACACACAGTGTATTAGATTCTTATTGATTCACTCAATCTAAGTGTTCTGCGCTAGACCTGGCATATGCTAAATATCTCTGCATTGTATTTGACACAAACCTGTCGTTCAAACAACAAGTTAGTCCTCAGCAAAGTTTAGTTTATTCTGCATAATTTTAAGAGCATCAAGCATCAGTTGTTGCTGTCCGCTGCAAAGCGTTGTGTTCACCCGATGATTTTCCCCCATCTGTCTTACAACCTGGTTACGAGCAGGTGTGACGACACTCAAGCCTGTGTATGCAGTCTGTTAACAAATCCTTAAAGGGATAGTTCAGTTGTTTTGTGGGACTGTATGAGTAGGACTACAGCATCTACTAGAGGTAAATGGGTTTAGAAAGACAGCCTTTAGTCAATCTGCTTTCTCAGGTAAATAGTAGAAATTATAATTCCACAGACATTAGAGACTCGGGAAGCTTTGCAGTGTTTCAGAACAGCCTCAAGCTTTAGCTAAAGGCAGCACAGAAGTACAACCACCAATGACTGCCTTGTATTTTTTTGCATGCAGATTCTATTTTTTGTCTCGCACTGACAGACTTCTACATATTGTGTTGCTTTATGTAGTGTAATTGTTCTGTGGTTGTTTTTGCCTACCTGTCCAGGGACAACTGATGTAAAATAACTACCACCTAACTGTGGTGCAATTACTTTTAATTGTGCCCTGTCCCTGCAAAAATAAACAGTAAAATAAATAAACAATACTGGAGATCTTCAATTAGACTAACATTTTGATAAACACAGCTAGAACGCTTACAGAACAACACGCAGAACCAAAGCAAATACAAGGAGTAAAGCAAGATGTCCAGGCAGATCCAAATAAAATCTGATCTGCCAAAGCTAAAAAAACAAATCAATTGTACCAGCTGATGTAGAAAATACGCAATAATAGAAATGATTGCAAATATGCTTATTTTACATGTGACACAAATAAGCTCCATGATCAAAATCGTCTCTTATTTTCACAGCATTAAGGCTTCATAGTCCTCTATGAAGTATGGGGCTTTATCTTTATAAAGCACAGATGCATGTTGCAAAGTGTAGTAGTCAAAGATTTATGGTAGCAGAGCACAGACTGATAAAAACTAATTTTTGGTAGAATCTTGGAAGTAGATAAACAAAAATACTTGATCTGTGGGGAGAACATTACCGTAAACCCTAACGAAATGCAACACTGACTGATAAGGCTACAAAAACCGACTGCATTGTGCAAGCAGATCAGCAGTAAACCTTTCATTCTCTTATCCCAATTAATGGCACAGTTTACTTTGCTATGATCACAAGCCAAGTGTGTGCACAATCAAGTCTACGTACTTCTCTCAGCCATTACATAATTAAATCTGGAGTTGCTTGCACTCCCGGACAATAATTTACGAGAAACGGGAGAGAAGCAGATAGAGGAAAAGTTTGTGCACGATCTGTTCAGTGCGTAAATGAAAATTAATTAATCACTTGGGGAGTCGGCGCACCAAAATGGAATAGGACGGAGTACAAAGTCGTTAAGTTTGATATGGTAGTATTTGGAAAGATAAATAATGACAAAGACCCTCCAGTGCACTTAAATACAGCAGTAAAAAACACATTTTCAAATATCACAAGTGACCTACATTAATAAAAATGGAACAGTAAAAGTTATTTACAGCATATTTTATGTTATTCTTGAGAACAGAGGAGATGCTTTTAAAATTGGTCGGCCAAAAAAGACGTACAAGGAGGTTAAATTCAAGTTGCCAGCCAAACCCCTGAGTCTTGTTTATCATAAAGACACCTTGGGGGCTTGGTCCCTTTTGCCTTTGATACGGTGTTTGTTTGCCCCTGTCATGTCACACACATTATCTTGTAGGGGCTATCAGTTGTCATCTTTAAGCACAATATGCATGCTGATCTGTGTCACTGTGAGATATTGTTTGTGGGAATACATTTGGGGTACGCTGTTGGGCAAAATGAATGAAAGCTAATGCTCCTAGCAGCCTTGGAATAAGCCCACAGAGAAGGGTGGCTAATCCTATCATTCTACACCATTCATCTGCAATCCACTTGGCTTTCAGCATTTTTCTCAACGGGCAATTTGTGGCTTCCCTGCTGGATCTCCTCGAAGCCAGTGTGTTATGACTACAAAACACTTCCAGGGCCGCCTGGGAGTCAGAGAGGAGGCCACTAAATACAGTCTGTGACCCTGTCACTGTCCACACTGGCAACTGCCAACATGCTGCGTACTGCCAGAAATAGCTTAATGACAAATACTTTCAGAAAGCATCACATTGTGGCCTGTCAAAGTCAAATTAGAAACTGAAAAAGAGGCTCAGTTGGCCACAAGATCATTAGTCAACAAGTAAAATGCTCACTCTATCTTATATATCCTTGAGGATACAGTCCCCCTTTTATGTCTCAACAGAACAATTCCCAAAGACTCAAAATGAAACAATAATGAGGCTTTGGGTAAATATGGCTATTCTTTTACTCTAAAGGTCACAATATAAGGGCCGCTTAATTCAGTCTGTAAAATGTAACAGAGTCTAAGGCTGAATGGCTTCCAGATGGTGGCGTCCCCCTCCACACAGTCTGTCTCTTTCTGCCTGACAGATGCTATGTTTGCTTCCAGGGAAGAATCTGAGCAGCCTTCCATGACTAACCAAGACAGGGGACCTCTATTAACCGTTTCTTCAGTTCCTTGTACAGTACGGCTCTTTGGAGAGGAGGCCCCCCAGGGTCCGACTGTACACCGATACAGTACACACATACTCCAGAGTTTACTTAAAAAATGCACATACACACAGGTAAATGATTCGTCTTTTACCTGAGAATAAAAGCCTACTGCTTAAGAAATAATTCCCTCAGTCAGAAGAAGTTGTAATTGGTGCACTTCTAATGCATACATTGCAACAAAAATACACACAACCAAATTGGAGAAAATCATTTTATTTCTATTTTCTTCTAGGAATTTGTGCAATAGAGTGGTACTGTTAAGACGTGAGTTTCCTATTTAATATGTCCCAGCTCAAGCAAGTATTGACAGCCTCCTAGAGCATCTTCACTCTTATTGACCTGCTAGGCAGTATTATTATCACAATTTCATCTAGAATCAATCTACCAAAAATCCATGTTTCTAGCTATATTTCCTCTTTGGCTCTTCACCTGAGCCTACTTTGGAAGCAAACAACACACTGTAGTGTAACAAGCACTGAGCAGAGGAGGGGGCTGTTTGACAATGTGCTGCTCATCAGCCCAGAGCTGCAACTCTACTCACAGGCTGCACAGCTCCCATGGCTCCCCTGTGTGATGTTGCAGAGCCCAGCCGGCAACGCTGGCATCCTGGCTGTGGGCTGTGGTCAGTCAGAGCCCAGGGAGCTGTGACAGCCTGCTGCTCTTTCAGCCGCAGCAAAAAAGGGAAAAAAAAAGGCACTGGAGCGTAAGAGTCCTCTAGGCAGAAAAGAAAAGAGCAAAGACTGTTGCAACAGCACAGGCACTTCCACATATGCCCCAGGAAGATGCACGGGAAAGACATGGTATATGTATGCACATGGGCACAAATACACGCTATCACTGTCCAGCATGCATTGCAGCCAAATGATTTGGAAAACACAATTCAACAGCCCATCCAGGGACCTGATATTCATCCAGAGACGAAGACAGAGTGAGGGTGTTAAAGTGTGTACCATTCCAGAAAGCTTTCAGTTCCAGTGTGTGGGTTAAACGGCAGGTATCTTGGCTCGGGTTTGCTGTAATTTTTCATTTGAAGGCCATCCCTCAGTAAGTCCTAGTAGTGCATCCTATACTTACAGTTTGTCTTGTGGACCGGGTATAAATAAAATGGGCACATCTACGGTTACATTTCAGCAAATATTAGCTCGATAAAGTACCCAGCATGAGTTCAGACCCTTGAGATTTAAAAAAAGCTACTAAAACAAAGGTGTTTTTTTTTTTTCCTTATGCAACTATTAATGCCTAACACCGTAAGCATTAATAAATTAAGCCATTTTTTGGACAGTCTGAACAGTACATTCATTTGCAAATTCACCCGATTATCCCTCAGTACTAAAACAAAGCCATAATTGTGTAATTTTTATTTATAGTAACTAAACTTTATAATAATGGTAAGAATACTACCAAGAAACAACCCGGTAACCCAGCCAGGAATTGCCTGAGGTTGCCTTAAAGTCACATTTTCGATCTTCCCTGTCCCAGTAGCGCTGTAAATCAGCGCAACATCACTCAGGGACAGGAAAAGCTCCACTATCTAATGTCTGACTTTTGGGAATACTAAATGTTCAGTCATAAACATTGAGCTGCCCTAAGGAAAAGGAAATGCATTTTTAGTCCTGAAATTCAGTGGTACCGTGCAGGGTAAACTATCTGTCTTGACATGCTATACATGGACACAAAGATTTTGATATGACGACTGTGGTAGCCGCACTGTTTTGTAGCCTAAAGGGTGGCTTTGAGCTCTAAGAAACAGGGATTAACTACCAATCTCTACTTCTTTTTAATCTTTCATGCTCAAGTTTATTTAGTGTTAGGCTTTGTTTTGACTCCTATTCCTCAGTAATGCCCTGGAATCCCCATTAGGGAGCCAGGCCTCTAGGGTTCCCAATTGTAGCCCCCCTCCTTTGCCCACTTTGTAGACACACTTGGCGGGGTGCCTGTCTTCAGTGGGATCGCTTGTTTCTCTTATACCGCAAAGCTCGTAGTGAGACCCTTCCAGATGAGTCAAAATGAGCTTAGTGCTGATCAGTTAACCAAAAAACTTGGACTCATTGTGCACTACACCAAGAAACTGCAAGACTGTCTTTTAACAAAGAATTAGCACAGAACCCTGAGAGCCTCTCTTTAAGTATGTCTTGCATATCAAGGCGAGCTAAAGTAAAACTAAATCAAGGCCACATCCTTGCTGGAAGAAAGAAACAGCCATTTCCTTTTCGGTTTTGGAAAAAGGCTTTCTGTTGTCCTTGCAGCAAGGAGAGGCAAAATGGACTGCGGCTAAGATAATGTAATGACTGGGCTCATCCTACAAGGCCAGTCAATCACAGAACACCACTGTTTTCATGGAAGGCCTGCTCAACACAGAGCAGCTGTATAAATACATTAGACAAAATCCAGCCTGCTCCCAGTAAAAACAGAAACCCTGTTTCTTATAAATATATGGATTATTGGATAAATAAATCAAGAGATAGGGTTAAACTAAATAAATCTCTGGAATGTGCCAGTAACAAAGCCAGGATTGGGTGGTTTGTGGATGAAAGCACACAAGCTGGTGGTGTGTTCCTGCCCAGAGGCTTGAGGGGCTCGGTGCTGTAGTGTAGGTGCTTCCTCTACCCAGGAAGCCTTGAGCAGAACACACTAAATTATTCTATTGTGTAATATTCTAATGCAATGTCATGCTTGTGGCTCATCATATCTTCGACGATGTAACTGTTATTAAGGAAGTTTCAAGATGAGTAGGCATGCTGCTGATTTTGATACAACTTCGAAACACCGTAACCACTTCAGACATTTGGCTTCACAAGCCATTTAATTGCTACCGAGATATGTCTGTTGCACTCACAATAAGTCATCAGCAGAGCAGGAATTTGTCACAATTATCTTTAATGAAACTGGCACTCAACTATGTCTCCTCTCTCTGTTGGTAAGTACTTCCATTGATTGGCCTCTGATGAGGCTGCAGGTCAGTAAGTTGGCACAGAAAATGTGATTTGTGGCTATTCGGTGTGATACTAATTTGTTTACCCTCTGTGGGCAGGGCAAATCCATATATCACATAGACCAGCCTGAAACATAAGTTGCACGACTGGCTAGAAGCTAAGATAGTGTGTGAATGATCGGCTGCCAGCTGTGGATTGTGTGGGCATTGTCTCATCTAAAGCCCCCTTCAGCCACATTCACTGAACCTCTTGTTTTTCCAGCATTTGAAAGAAGTAAAATTCCTCTTGAAGAGGCGGCACAGACATGTGCAAGAATCAAAACATTAGAAAAATTACTCATTGGAGGAAGACATTTAATTTCTTGGGGGGAAAAAATCACAAATCTATGTCAAATCCTTTGGAGAATTTAGGAAAGGGCAGTTTTCTAACCTGAAAGTGGCTCCTCAAACAAAGGAATAACAGCACAGTAATTCACAGTTGCAACGCAGAGAGGTGTACACAAAGGCTCGCCTTTCATTTAATCACGAGCCAAAGTGGTCTACATGAAAAGCCTTCATTTGACAAACATGAAACATTACCATTTTGTTGTGTTCTCTGTTGCTTTTGTTTAAATAAAGAAGATTAAGGCTTTTCAGAACTGTATCTAAAATGAAAGATGCTAAATCCTTTTGTTGCTGTACCTTTTCCAAATTTCCAAAATTTTCAAACAGCTTTCCTCACTGAAGGCTTACTCACTGTCAAACAAAAAAACACCAAAGCCCATAATTTCTGTCTTTCAAACTGCACAGAACAGAGACAACTTTCTCCTCAGATGACTGAGAGCCGGGTAGCGTACTGTACTCACCACAGTGCTCAGGCCATTCTCCTTCATCAGCCTGAGGGAGTTCTGGTAGCAGGAGGTGAGGTCATTGGTCTCGGTAGGGCCCACATGACCTCTGGCCACCGGGCCCACAGTGTGGATCACATCTGTCGAAACAGGACAAAACACAAAGCTCATTTAAGCGCGGCCTACTTTTGCAAGGATAAATGGTTTGCACTGATTGTAGTGATAAGCACAGTGCTGTAAAACTTTTTAGCTTTCTGCCACGAGCAGTGGAGCTAAAGTGTGTAGAATCTGCAACATCATCATCAAATACAAAATATGATAAAGTTTGTCTTCACAACGAGACAATGAGGACGGCATGAGTAACCCACTGCCTGAAATGAATGCATTTATTCAGTAAATGAAACAGCAGCTTAGATAGAAAATCAATTACAAGATTCTTTTATGCCATCTACTCAAATATTCATATCTCTCCCTGTACTCTCTTTCCCTTCGCATAGTAATGTCTTTACCTGTCAATCACTGGTCTCCTCGTCTGGCCTGGCCAGACTGAGGAATGCAACTTCTTAATTGAATCATAGGAGTGATGACAGGAAAATAAGAGAATGGAAGCAATGACAGAAACATTATCTTGTGCATTCTGCCCGGTTACCCTTGGCCTTCTCAGTGTTGGACAGGGCAGGTCAACATCAATATACAAGCAGTAACTCTGCATCTACCGCGGAGCATTCCAGAGAGGTTCACCACAGATGTTGTGTTTAATAAGTACAAGGATTTCAATGACACAGGGGAAAAAAAGCAATCTCACTAAACACAACTTCTCTTTGTGTATTAAAATGTTATATACATGAATTCCTCAAAAAGGTCATCAAGCTTTAGGTGCAATATTCTGCAGTTGTGAACTATAATTTCTTGAAGCCCTGATTCATGAATATTTTCTGTATATTTGAAAGCAGACTGTCTCAGAGTAGTCGTTTTTCTTCATCCAGCAGTAACTGCCCGGTAGATCTTAATGCATGTTGTATTAAATTTAGATCAACTACGACCCCTGCATTTGCAATTTAATGCATCAAGTCCCCATTTCAGTGCACTAAAATATTAAAATCTGTTGAAGGACTCAGAATTTAGACCTGGTTCAGGTGAGGGCATGCAAGAAAAACAGCAGACTGTGTTTTAAAATCCCCAGTGCTCTTATATGTTGTTTTTATATCTCACAGCTTACTTAAAATAAAAACACTTAGCCTCACTTTCCCACTGAATAAATGTAAGCTTTATTACCACTCTACTTGACCATTAATCACTTATAGATTAAATTTAGTTCTCATTTGTGTGTCTAGTTGCTTAATAGGTCAGCATGATAAAACGCAGAGGCTGCTATAATCAAGTGGCTCTCGCTGGTGCTGCTTAAGGGGTGAGATTTTAGGTTTGGGAGAGGTGAGAAAAAAGGGGTCTGGGTGATTCCTAGCTAAACTGACGCTGGGTTGTAATGAGAATGGAGCTGTCTGAAGAATTGTCTTTTTCCAGAATAACGGGCTGAAAATTGCACAGCACAATGTGGTTATAATGGGACACGTGGCAAGTTGTTTTTCGTGCATAATTCATGAAATTCCTCACTACAAGAACGGCAACATGCCAATTAGAGTGCGGGCAAGCACCAAAACCCAGACTACTGGTGAATTCATGAAAATTTAAACAGTTCTTATCTCACCAGTACGGATGTCTCCACTCGTATCCTCAACACTTCCACATCAAATAAATATTTATATAGCTGTGTTTCTGTAAGGTGAAAGACACATTTCACTTTGTAACTAAGGAGGGATATTACAGGAAGAGCAGTTTTTGCAGGAGAGCTCCAGAACACACTGGCAGCCGCTTGAGTATCTCAGCAAAACTTAAACACAAATGACCTCTCCAGCCGAGGAATTGAGGTTATTTATTTTTGCTCTAAGGAAAAACTGCAGTCATTCTTTATATCCAACAAAATCTAATAGTTATTTTCAATGAGGTGCTACAGGCAATTTAACTAATGTAAAAAATATAGGGTTATGATTCAGTGTGTATTCGCTGGACCATAACTTTCAAAGGGCTTGTGAGTGGGTGGTAGAGTGGAGTCCAATGTTCTGTATAGATACACTAAAGTGCAAATCTAGATAATTGGGTCAATAATAATAATAATAATAATGATAATAATAATAATAATAAGCATTTAACGGTGGACAGTTTAACCTTAAAGATTTTGTTGCCAAAAATGTAGGACTCCCTGTAAGCTAATGAAAATTCTTTTTATAATGTGTCTTAAAACTGGAGAGCCGATTAATTATGTCAGTTGTGTTTTTCAATGCCTAAATTATACAAAGATGCTCTTTGCAGCATGTTGAAAAGCTCAGACAGATAATTATTAACATTCATCATCATCAGTGTTCTTTGTCTCCTGGTAAAACCCTCAGCTTTTATTGTTATTTACATCCATTAGCTGACACGCACATCGCTGTGTATCAGTGCTTTGTCCTTGGTGAGAAGTTCACATCTACACATGTATACTATGCTTTCTGTGCAACTTTTGTACAGGAGTTACATAAATCTCTATCTTAGCGGGGTTGAAAAGATTATTAGCGGTCCTCCATCACCTCAGGGGGTTGGGATGGATTGCAGTAATGATAACGGATGCAGAAAACATCAAGAGACATTCCCGGATGAAATACATTAAAGGATCGCTCTTATTTAGTATGTTTAAAGGAAATTAATCAGTCAATATGAGAAAAGTTTAAATCTTCACACCAAAAGTAATACTCAGTAGTCCTGAACGTTAAAAAAAATTAAAGTTTTAAAATATGCCAGTGACTTTGTGAGAAAAAAAATCCTTTCATTTCAAAATTAACCTGTAAAGACAGAACACAACTACTCCGGTTAAAGAACTAGAAGCAGGCAGCACAGCTCTGCTCTGAGCATACAAAATAAGTCATTAAGGAATTTAACAGAACTCTTCTTTATCGCACGTAGCACAAAATCCTCGCTTCTCACACCTCCTTCAAGACCCTTGCCCTGCCAATTTCACCAGTAGTTAATGAGCTTCCATTCCCAGCAATGCTTTCTTTTTAAAAGCACAAATATGGACTGGATTTGTTCATTGTGGTCTCTGCTTTGCAGCTACAAGGTCAGTAACACAACTGAACCAGCAGAGACTGATGATTGTCATTCAAACTGTGCATTCAGTTTATAGAAGCTCCACAAAAATAACCTTGACAATCCTATAAGTTAGTTGTTTTTCAAAAAAGATTAAAGATGATTATATTGCTTAAGTCTAAGGCCCAAAATAAATAAAATAACTAGAGCGACTGATACTATCTTTTGCGCTGTAATGATACTCTATAAGGCCACAAAATGAGTGTTTACCTTCTCCTCTGTGCCTCCTAAAGCACACAACATGAGTGAAACATGAACAATTTATTTGAATCTTTATCCTCTTTGTTACTATGACTACTCAGCATGGAAAGGCTGGCTACAAAGTACCTACCTTTTAACTCTGGTCTGCTCTGGTCTAAACTCATCAGTGTTTTTCACTATAAATTGAGAAAATGTGTCTCAGTGTATGCGTTACACTCCATGTTCTACCTCTAATGTGACACCATTCTCACATCAGTTCTTGGAAGTCAATAAAGAAAAAAAAACTAAACAGAACTGTGAAATGGGAAAACACGTAGCAAGCTGCAGACTCAATACAAAACTGTTGTTTTTGCCCCTTCTTTTTTTTTTTTTGCATGGAACTGCTGTGCCAAGAAATTATTTGGTCACATTTACTCAAATTCTATTCAAGCAAAGACAGCTGCTGTTGGTGTTTCTGCTGCTGTTTGGGCTCAATAAAACGTGGGAAAAAAAATCACAACAAAAAAGCATTGTTGAATGCAATTATATTTAAAAAACTACTTTGAATGCACACAGCCCTTGTCTGAATACCCCCAGGACCAGAGTGTGTGACTTATATTTTCCTTTGATGGGGGGTGTAATGTTTCTGAAACAGCAGGAGACCCTGGAGAATAGAGCAGCAAGTATAAAGGTAAAGATGCTCTTAAATGTTTACCCATTAGACACTGAGTGCAGTAGTAACATGACATCAGACATATCAGACTGTTCTCAGACTGTTGTTATCCAAACCCTAATACAATAAACTATTGATCCACTGTTGTACATTAGAAACAAGCAATCATAGCCACTGGTGACAGCAAGAGTGAATTCACAGCAATATTTAACATAACTGCGCAGTTTCAATGTGTTATGCTGACTGTGTTGGCCTGCTGTGTCTGAAAAAGTGTGAAAAAAATAATGAGTACAGTGTATAGAGTATTATATAGTTGATATTTGCTACAGAGCTGATAATCCAGTTCACAGGCCTGAACTACAGTAGAAAGATCCCCAGAGCCAGTTTGGTTTTACTAAATCTGGACTGATTAAAGCATGTGTAAATTGATTTTTATTGGTTCAGTGAAGCCTCATCTGTGAACCAGGAGCCAACAGTTTCAGTGAAAATGCACCAAAGCCAGCAGATCTGTTATTCAGGAAAAACAATCAGTGATAATTTGCACACGCCCTGCCTTTAAAGTAAGGCTGTTGGTTTGTTCAGGCTGGAGCTGAAGACAAGATGTCCCCAACCATGCGTTATAGAAATAAATTATACATAACACCATAGGAACCAGTCAAAGGAAAGTTTAATGTGGTCTATATTTTCTTAATGCAGTCATTCACATTTCAAATGTCAAATATACACTTTGACATTTTCTTTTAAGTTTCACAATATACATTGCAGCTGCATTATGTAGGGAAATATAAATACAAAATGGAGACTGAATATGGGCACATTTTCATGGTAAGATGCTCAGAGCAGCAGCAAAAATGTAAAGAATAAAAAAAATAAAAAAAATAAAATCCTGATCAAGACATCCCTGGTGGTGAGTGGTTTTCAGCCTGAACGTGACGGATCGGACACGAACTGACCCTTTAACACACCAACTGTATGAGCATGTGTGAGAACATCTTAGACAAGCCTACTAAAATATTCCTCAGCTCTGGGAGAGCTGAGGAATAACTACCAAGGGGACATGCTCACTTCAAAGACGCCACTTTCTTAGCAACTAAAAAATCTTTTGAAATATCTAGACTTCATTTAGAAGAGAAGCGCTGTGCTATTTCAGAGAGGGACCAGCACTTCACAGTCTAATCAATCTTTCATTTTTACTTGTCTGTACTGACTTTGAGGCTGTGCTACCGTTCCTCATAATAACAATTCCAAAAAGCTGAAAAGACTGAGCACGTTTACTGTACTATAACTACTCCTGAATGATCCCATTCTTGACGAAAATCCAAGAGGTAGAATATCAATATCAACACTGTTAGCACCATATATGTGGATACAGGAGCCTGATTTAGATCTATTGTAATTCACATGCAGCAGACCATAATCACACCACTTTGTGCTGCCAATGGCAATTATCTTTCACACTTAAGAATCAACAAAGCACATAATGACTTACAGTCCATTACGAAATTCAGCCAAAACTGAAATTAAATGCAGTCACAATTTGTATGGAATAATCTCATATAGAAAGTAAACTGTAGTCTTATAACCTTGCATGATGCTTGTTCCAGCAACTGTATTTTTTTTTTTTTAAAGATTTATTTTTTGGCCTTTTATGCCTTTATTAGATAGGACAGTGGATAGAGTTGGAAACGGGAGATAGCGGGGAAGGACATGCGGTAAACGCCCGAAGTCGGAATCGAACTCGGGACAGCCGCTACGCCTTAGCACTTGGGTCACGCGACATAACCGTTAGGCACCCTGCAGCAACTGTATTTTAACCATCTTGAGTCCACTGTGGTGGTTTAACCTTTATTTAAAGTGGAGAGGTTGCTTAGGTACTAACTGTCAATCTTTAGGGTAGATGAGCACAATTCCAGTTATTAGGTCCTTCAATTCACTCATTTACAATAAAAAAAGTTTTCCACACAAAAGTTAATTGCAGCTGGCTGCAGCATGAAATTCTGGGATTTCTTCTTCCTAGCAGAAATCCAGGAGAAGATGCTTTGTGCTGTGCAACCACTGCCAGAGTCCTTTTATAAGACTTGACTGAGAAAAAGTTTCCAGTAATGCTTCAGAGCAAATTGAAGAAAACGATCAATAAAGTAACAAGGAAATCTCTCGTTTGTGTGCCATTAATATTGAATTTTTGCGTGTGTTTTTTTCCGCCTAAAAAACATAAACAAAACCAGAAAAAGGAGGCAGAAGGAGACACACGGGCTCTGCAATGAGGCACACAGGGAAGAAAATTTGTTGCTATGCTGCTCTCTACAGTTTGAAAGCCTTCAAGAATATTTCCCTTCAGGCCATACCCTAATCTGTCAAAGCAGGTGTTTTCCCTTTAAAAAGTGGAGTGTGTGATTCTAGAGAAAGATTTTAGATATTTATCTAGTTAAAAATATTTAAATAGTTGCCAGATTTACCCTCCCTCTGGCTCAAACTGCCCCCTTTCCCCCCCACACTGAAATCATGTTATGTGGTTTTGGACAAGCCTCTTTGTTTTCCGTTTCCATTTAGAAGCATAGTGGTCATTATATTAATAGCAGTAGTAGTAGTAGTAAGCAAACTCTCATGGATGCTGCGTACAACAGTAAGCTCTATAATTTCACGCTCATTGCAAACCCATCAAAATAAAACATCAATCCTTTAACTTTCCTTACTTGTTCTTTCATGCTTGTTTTAATTAAAGACTGCTTTCACATGACAGCAAATAAGTGCCAGTCATTGTTAACAGAGAGGACTCATCTATCTTTTGTCAATCACAAAGCCCTCTTTTCAGAGCGCTCAATAGCCCATGAAAGAAAAAAAAAAAACAAAAAACTGAGAGGTAGCATCTCACTTGAAAGGGCTCTCCAGCATTTCCCATTCCTCCGTGTCTCCATGTAACTCACTGTCAGCCTGTCAGAGTGCTACACATATGGGCATGTTGCTGTGCTAAAACCGTGGTGTATTTAAAAAGATATATGTGGCTTTGTGCTCGAGTGTTACACAAAGAGATAAAAATGTGTGTGAAATTCATGACTCATCAGAATCACCTATAAACCAGTGGAAGACATGAAAGAGGTGCTTAGGTTGGGAGTTACAGCTGAACTGTAGCGCTGGGGGAGACGTCTGGGTCTTAGCTGGAGGAGTGTGGGTGTTAACAGTTTGTGTATGTTTGGGGAGGAGTTGTGTACCTGACAGGGTTGAACTCAGCAAGTTAGCACGCCTCCCTGACGGCTCAGTGGTAATAGATTTCAACATTAATCAGGTGAGTGTATATTTGTATTTCTCATCTCCAGCATACCTCTGAGTATAGTGTTTATAAGTGCTGAGGAAAATAGTAATCAGTCAGACAGTACCAGTCCAGATAAACATCAAATCACTCCTTAGTAGAACTGCATATACTGTATACAGTAGATTGTCGGCCATTGCCACTCAAACTCTATTTCCATAATACCCACAAGAGTGGCCACATTTCCAGAAATTAAGTGTATTTTGGCATGATTGCTAGCCTAGACCCTCTCAGCATGCACACAGCTGTTCCCATGTTGGTCGCTAAGGATTACTAAATGAAGTGTGTACACCCACTCGGACATGGAACTGGTGTTGTCATGGTGACAGAGAGTGCAGAGTGATCCCCTAACACTCGCTGGAGCTCCACTATAAAAAGAGAGGGCTTTTTGCAGACCTGGAATCATGTGCGGCATACAGAGCAGATACAGTTGTTAGTGCATTAATATTCCCTTCTTTAAAAATGGATTAGGGGTGTCTTAGTGATTATTCATACACTTGGCTTTCAAAGAGCTTTTCCATTGTGAGTGTCACTGAGGTTCTGTCACACTTAAACAGGCTAAGGGGTAAAGAGCAAGAAGGGGAGCAGCTCCAAAAGGATGATGACAGACCGTCGTGCACACATGCAATATCAAAGGAATGTTTTTCCTGTACGTGACCAATAATTATTTAATGCACGGGCTCATGCAGAACAAAAATAGCTAAAATTTCACTGACATGTTTCATGCAGAGGTCTTGCTGCACATAAAATGTGTTATTTTTGTGTGTGTAGGATGCTGAGGCCCCATCGGTGACATTTTTTCGCTGTGAGAGTAGGTGACCCTTTGAGTGACATTTTCATGAAGCTTTGATCACCGCTTGTCAATCATAACACCCGCCACTAACTTACAATGAAATGTTTCAATCTTCCACAGTCACTCTACAGACATGCACATACGGCACATACACACATCCACACGGGCATAAAGTACAGTACAACACAGTCTACACTGCCTTCAAATGTCAAGAAGCTCTTCGAGTAAAAGAAAAGACCACTTAAATGGAAAGCCATCTCTCAGCCTGCTGGCACACACTTTTACTGCTTTACTGTAGTGAAAAGAGGGTGAGGTGTGTGTGTATGTGTGAGTGTGTGTGTGAGGGAGCATGCATTGGCCACATACTGAAGGACACAGGGGCTGCGATGACTGTTTTGCTGTACACATGCTGTAAGAACTGCCCTGCTACTGTCTACAGGGACGATGAGCCCAGAGTAAAGACAGAGGGAGAAAGTCACTGAGCAGCACTGCCAGCTGTTTCCACTGCTCTGGGCTTTCTATAACATTCCCCTAAGCTTGAATGAGCTGCCAGGTGACACTGCTCTCGACAGCTTGCTGCTTGCTCTTTTTCCAGTTTTCCAAAGCATTATCTAAATGTTAATAGGGGAGCAGTTTTGCCATGTGTGAGACCAGACTGGGGATGTACAAAACAAGGCATGCTTCTGCGATTTGGAGGACTGCACTGAGAAAATGCAACTTGACACGCAGCCATGTACACGGAGATGTTCAAACATAATTTGAGTCTCAAAAAAGAAGAAAAATTTAGAGATGCATTCTGTGTTTTAAAGGAAAAATCCACACAAAGCACATTATTTACACTGATCAGCCACAACATTATGACCACTGACAGGTGAAGTGAATAACATTGATCATATTGGTACTATGCGGTGTTCTGCTGGAAAACCTTGGATTTTGGCCTCCATGTTGATGAGACTTAGACACCCAAATAAACATTTCTCCAGAACAAGCACACTCCCTCATGCAAATAGCAATCCCAAATGTCACTGGCCTGCATCCCACCACATGGCAAAAACATCAAACAATCAGGAACATCTTGAGGAACATGACAATGGCCCAATATGTTGATTTGACCTCCAAACTTCCTAGAGCCCATTCTGATCAAGCATCAACAGGATGCAGTGGAACAAGTCTGATTGACAGAGGCCCCACTGCACAAGCCAGAGTACCCAAAGGATCCACTGCCAACGTCCTGGTGCCAGACCCCATAGGACACCCTGAGAGGTCCTCTTGTCCATGCCCAATGGTTCAGAGCATTTTTGACCACATAAGGAGGACCAACACAATATTAGGCAGGTGGTCATAATGTTGGTCGGTGTATACACTATGTTACTTCATATAAGGATGGAATGATGCATATGCATATGCATTTGTCAACTAATGAGTAAATGTTGATTAAATTGGGCAAATAAATCATGTGTGTACCATTTTATGTATCCTGTCACATCAACTACAGAATCTCAGTTACAGTTCAGCATGTCTCAGTTTGTTTAAAGTGTCTCTGCAGGTGCTACATGTATGTATGGAGCATTGAAGCCCAGAACCAGCATGCAGTGACACTGTTGTGTCTCCGAAGAAGCAGCCCTGCTGAGTAACATTTACTGCATTCATGTTGTGAGGAAAATACATTATCTGATTTTCCTATATCACACAGGCCTCCTTAGAAACACCTTTGAAAGATGCTGTTAATGAATCAGATGGGGCTGGTAAAGTACAGGCAGGCTGCCGAAATTTGGATTCAACAGATAGATGTAATCTATACAATCCCCTGCAGCAAGGATCTACAATATTTATTGTTCACTTGGTGGTTCCCTTGCTGCAAGGTGCCCTGCTATGGCAGAGCTTTAAAGGCAACCTGCTTTTAAAGCCGAGTTTGTTTTGTATTAGACAAACCACATACAGCTACAGCGCAGCCTTTCATCTCTGCTGCTGAACACTACACTGTGATGTTGTTACCTTATTTCAGCTGCATCCCATATTTTCTCTGATTAGGGCACCAAACAGCCGGGGCAGTACATCATAATTCTACGGGGGTCTGTGCAAGCAGGTCCTTGAGCTGGTGAGTTGAGCTTCATGAATCTTTAAATGTCAGTAAGATTTACACACACACACACACAAACACACAGATACACGCAGTTGTGGAAGCGCAGCTGCAGGAAGACTGAAAGTGATGTGGCCTTCACAGATGCTATTACCCGTCATTTCAATTAAGACATGTGCGCCCAGTATGGATTTGATGGAGAAAGACGCTGCTGGTGGAGAGATTAAGCATGCTCTCATTCCGGCAACATGTGCCACGCGCTCTCCAAATTATCCTAATGACAGTAATTACAAAGGCACATTCAAGTCTGTGTTTGGGTAAGTAAGGGTTAGAAAATGGGAGTAAATATTATTGTGCAGCACAACGCGCATGTCATCCTCAACAACAGACGTGGCACCAGTGAACAATAAAGCTGCAAGTTTGGTATTTCATTGAGGAGTTTTGCTCTAATTTTGAATTCTTCTCCAGTTCCCTTGGACTAATTAACATTTATTTTCCCCATGAATCAGTGCAGTATTGCTCATTATTCAAAAACAATGTCAACTATTTTGAGTATTAATGAGATGTAAGGTAATGGCAGGGACTAATTAAATCACAAGTTAGAAATAATGCTAACTCAGATATCTGACCAGTAATGGCAAGAACATAAATATGAATGTGTAACATGTAAATTTAAGTAAATGTCTCAGTCAAAGCTGAAATCATGTATTATGAATGCAGGGTATTAAAGTCTCTTTCCTTTCTAGTGTTTCAACAACAACTGCACAAATAAGCTCAATCCAGAAAACATCTGCAGGACATAGTACCAGTATACGGATATGTTTTTCTGTGACAAGTGAGTTTTATAAAAATATGTTTTTGTATGTTTTCTAACAAGCAATGAAAAGCTTTAGTTATCTTATGGGGCATTATTCTGCGCCATAAAGCTGAAAAGCATCACCATTTATTTATTTAGGCTAGAGCGACTATCTAGTTGGTTTGAAAACAACTAAAAATGACCCAGTGCATTTTGCTAATGACAGGATTATTTGTTCGGGAATATAAAAAATAAATGGAGCTGGAAATTATTAAAATGGTCCACCAGCTTCCGTTGTTTTTGTTGTGCTTTCAACTTTGTCAGCTTTTATGCTCCGATTTGCTTCTAAAAACACTCGATAAAGTGTGTTGTTTCATATTACAGCCCGAAGCAAATAAATATTTTTGTTAATCAGATGATAACTTTTGACCCTCTGCTCTTTCAAATGAATGATGAACCCTACAATCTTGGCAAATGTAGACCTAAGTGTGGCCCTGAAGCATCAAGAAGGAGGACGATTTTTATTTTCTTTTTACTTTCTCTTATTTTTGGAGTTCAAAGTAATATGATAATGCCACAAGGCCTTTGAAAATCTTGTTATTACATATCAAAAAAATTGTCAGACAGTTGCTAACATGCTGACATTCACAAGACTGCAATAAGGAAAAACTGCAGGGGGCTGCAACATCTCATGCTGAAAGAGCTGCCTTCTCCCTAAGGCCGGACTGAGGCCTGTCTCCATGTGAATGTGAAATGGTTATTTAATCTGTTCATGCCCTGAAAGGTATTTCTGCATCGTCTCTGTATAAATAACCATGCGTTTTATACTTATTAGGTTTGTGTGAATCAGCAGAGAAAGAAGAAGGGCACAGTACAAAAACTTTCTGGTCTGGTGGACTAACCCATTGAGCGTCCTGCTTTTTTTTTTTTAAGTGTCCTTTCCACAATAAAATAACAAGAAAAAAGGGAAAAAAATCACAGGTAAGCCCAGATAAAATTAGAGTAGTGGGCAGTGACCTTTGGGAGAAACTTTTGAGTAACAACGAGATGGGTCAGCCCTTTTCTTATTTCCTGCACTATAGGTTTCTCTCAGTCAAAAGCTCCACCAAATAGACAGCCCACTTATCAACCCCTTTCACATCCAGGGTGCCACTCATTACTCATGTATTCATAGCCTCTGCAGTTTAATTACAAGACTAATCACAACAAACTATCTCCACTACTGAACCAGCAGCCTGAGTAATGTGGGCCTGAGGGACTCACTGCAGCTAATCAGTTCAACGTTTGCTGTTTTCTCTGAGATTACCACTGCAGCTACATGGTATTCGATTCTGCGTATTATCTCATTTTGATTAACAATGTCATAACACATTAAGAAAAGCAAAACGATTTATGCATTTTCTCTGTGTAGTAAGCAGAAATAAAATCTGAACAAGTTGCTGCTGGTTTAATACTTAACATTCATTTTCATAGTGTAGGTAATTTTGCATGAAATAGCAAAAAGCCTGAGGAGCGCAAACACGGGGATGACAGCATAAAAACTCTGCACTGATATTACTTGAGATCTTCTTGAAGGAGCCGACATGCGGGCCCACCACAATAGCAGCATTCAGAAAAAAAAACTTCCATCTTTTTCTGCATCACCTGCAGAATCTTTGCTTGTTCAGACTATGACCTCCCAGAAATGGCAGCCAGCCAGTGGGTCCCAAAAGTAGACTCCTCCAAGCACTCACACACATGCAGTTGATCCACAACAGCATCCAAACTTGCCCATCACTGTGATGCAACGCTGACAACTTCTGCGAGAGAATCCCATTGAAATAAATAGAGGTCATTCCCAGACTTGTCTCTTCTCTGAACCCTCCTCAGCTCCCCTCCCTTCCAAACACCCACAGAGACATTTTCAGGGCCCCATGTGGAAGAAGCAGAACTGTGACCAAACTCCTCCAGGGAGCAGCTACCTAGCAGTGGTACACCTGCCACATAATATTTCAAAGGACAGAGAACACACATACACAGCGTACTGAACGTCTTGCTGTGAAACACAACCGAAAGCTATAAGAAACATGCTCTTATGGGAATACGTTACTCACAGTGTAACACATGGCCACATACTGCAGCACAGATCAAACATGTTGGAATACAGTTGAAGCTACCACACAGTAAGTACACGTGCACTGGTGGTTTGGATAGATGGTACAGTAAAACCTCATTAGGTGCCAGGTTGGAGCCTGGCCAGGCGCTGTCTCTTTTTCAGTTCTCCTTCCTCTTTGTGTTTTTCTATTTGCTTCTATCAATCTCTCCTTCTCTCTTGCCTCCAATTCTTCCCGAATCGCTCTATCTGTCTCTCAGCAGCGTGCAAATGAAATACGTCGAACTGCCGAATTTAGCAAAGGTTTATGTTGGGAAAACGCAAGGTCACGCGTAGCATCAGTGGGCTCCCCACCTGCTTTACTGCAATCCATTTGCTGTGTGTATTTATCACAGATGCAGCCATTTCTGCACTGAGGGCTGTGCCACACTGTGCATGCGCTCACTTTGTTACCCCCGACAGAAATGCCTCACCAGGGAGAAGCCTTTAGTAGAGCACATATAAACTCTTGCCTTTTAGTGGCATGGGAAATGCTGAAATGCATACATTTATGGGGCCTTTTTCTGAGCGCTATACTAAACTCAAGAGTTTGACCTTGCCACAGCTTTGCACAGGCTTTTTTTTAAAATGCTGAACTGACTGTTTTAAACAATGGATAATTAATGGTCTTTATCCCATTCCTAGGAGCGGTTTAGATATCTGGTCATGTCAACACACAGTGGATGAGCAAATGTAAAAAAAATGTGGCTTTTATACAATACAAAAAGGGAGTCTGGGTGGAAAGTTTAGATGTAGAAGTGATACATTCGCTGGAGTGGTCTCATCTTTGGTCAAGAGAAACGGAGCAGCAACTTGTTGGACTTCCATGTGCTCCAGTCTGCGACCATTAGATAAGAAAAGCAAACAGGAGATAACGGAGTGGTGCTCGATCTCTCAGCAAGCCTGCATCAATGCTGCTAATGCATAGTGCACTTTAGGGTGAGCTTTGATGACACAGGCAGCTGGGTGATGTTTCCATATGTTCAACAAACATGAGAGGCCCCCATATAGCTGGGTCACACACAAGTACTGTGAGCACTGTTGGCCTTAGTGCGGCAGCATGATGGACGGGAGCCTATCCTTGTTTCCTCCCCCAACCCCCATAATTCATAGCAGTCCAGCCTTTTGCACAACAGTCTCTTGTTCTTCAGTGTATTTTGGCAATCAGAGCCACATGCGGCAAGAACATTTATCTTACTTTCACAAAAATGTGTACTTAATGAGATAATTTGGGCTACTATGGTAGATTGGCAGGACAGAAAAAGTTTCAATGTGTGGTCCAGGTCCAGCTCAGGGGTATGGGAACTACTTGCACAATAAATGGCGCAAGCTGGATCCTTTAACTGATAAATTCGCTAGACATGAAGAGAAATTACGGCAAGACTTTCGTGTTAGATAGAAGACACAGACTAAGGGGATGTTTTTACCTCCAAGTTTCACAAGGTGAGCTGTGCAATCAGTCATCAGTTTCACCCCAGCTAAGAGGAATCATTTAGCCCACAGCCTTTTAGCACACAAGCAGGTCTCCCTTTCTGCCAGATCCAGCAGATGCCTACTAGTGCCATACTGACCTTTAAAATATGCCTCACCATCTGATTTCAGTTTTAAGTCCAACATAAGAAGTCACCAAAAGAGAGAGGTATAGGGAGAAATGAAAAAGAGAGAAAAAATAAGAGACGCATAAAAATCACAAAATAATCTGGGTTCTGCAGTTAGACATAGCAGCCACTGCTTTCCTCATCCAAAGAGAATCAATTCAGATTCGTGTTATCCAAAACTTTTCCTTCCAAATAATACTATAGCGGTTTCTAAAAATCTTTTTTTTTTTTAGGTATCAGAGAACAGTTGAACAAACACTGTTTTCCATTTAAGTATGTCTGGACAGTCAGACCGCGTGGAACAGAAGGCTTGTAAAAGCCGAGAGGATTCTTTTTTAGTAGAGAGGCAAAAAATAAAAACAACCTCTTAAATCCACCCCAAAGCAGCCAAAAACACACAGACACATCAGCCAGATAGCACTTCTTCAAAGTAAACCCGCTCAGGATATGAAATGAAATGATGAAGAGCAGGTGAAAAACATTGCACACATCAGTGCTACCGCTCAGGCAGAGCTGAAAATAGTTCTCCACACCTGACTGAAGAGACAGAGAGAGTCTAAAGGATGGACAGCGATTCAAGGTTGCTGTCGGTGTGCCTGTACACTTCAGGATAAATGATAGAAACAGATGAATTTTACACTCCAAAGCCCCACAGCTGACAATTATATAACTCAGTAAGTTGAGGTAAAGATGATGCAAGTAGTAAGGTAAGCGCACATTTATAACTTCATTAAACTCTAAGAGTTACTGGCAGCTAAAATTGTCTGTGGGATGTCTAGAGCACGGGCAATTGAAGCTCTCTCTATCTATAAGGTATATTTTGGGTTTCCATTCACCGCTTTGCTGTACCATGTTATATTCCTCTGGTATAGCACAAATTACACATGCTTGTTGCTATGAGTGATGATGATACACTGTGACAAGCATTAAAGGGTAGCTCAGTGTTTTTCTTTACTCTGCCTTCAAAGAAATGCAGATTCTGTTAAAAAGACCCAGCCCACATATTTCACTGGAATACTGTAGAGGGTGGCCTGAGGCACTTTGACAGGAAGACACAATATGAGCAACACGGCACTGCCTTTGAAAATAAAAAATGCACAAATAATAAAGATAAATCTGCAGGTCTGAGGCAGCCGTCATTGTTCAGTAGTGAAGGAGCTGCAAAGTCAGGAGCTATTTCCTATTTCTTTAGCTGCCACTACGTATTTCAAGCATCACACCAATAATAAAGCAGATATGTAAATCAAGACAATATTACAGGACAGTGTATACCTGCTTAGCATTATACTGCACGATATATCCTTCACTGATTACCGTGTTGTCATAGAAACAGTGGCCACAGAAATCACAGTCTGTCAACATACAGCCAAGAATGGGATTCATATCTCATGTAAGTTGGTGCACAATATAGCGAAACCATTAATTTAGAACTATATGTAGCTGCAAGCATGCAATTGTACATGCATAATTGTGTATATTGTACATTGATATGAACTGTATGGTATATTTACTTGCAGGCTGAGCAAGAGCATAATTTGTATTGTTATGCAGCATTTGATAAAGTATACAATAACAAATGAGGAACTATGGCCCTATGAGAATCTAATCTTATTGGTTGTTTACAAAGTGCTGCTCCTTTGAGACTCTTGATCAAAGACTACTTCTTCTGCACTGGCAGTGACATCATGTGTAAACAGTGAGTGCTGCAGAGTGTGTGTGCGTGTGTGTGTGTTTGTGCATGTGCGTTTCTGGAAAATAAAAGACTGGAGGCAGGGGCCTCCTCCCATGTTGAGACTTGGATGAAAATTTTCTGTGAATACAGCAAAAACCGTGTGACAGCGTGCTTAATTATTTTTGGCTGTAGCAGGTCCTTCCTCAGCCTGGTGGTGCCCAGCGGTGTCTGCCTCTCAGGGGGCAGAGACGTGCCGCCATCTGGGGGTGTGTCTACCTCGGCCTTGTTAGCACAAACCTAACTACAGACTTGTGAAATTACCTCTGAGACATCTTCAAAATACACACAGATCTGCGGCTATGGTAAATACATTGCCCTTATTGCAGTTCTCATAAATAAACAGGTAACATACCATTTTCACCTTGCAGTATCTGCAGTAGAGAAGAAAATGGAAAGGTAACCTCAGTGGACATGAAAATGAAATATGAGAGTGTGAAATGGGGGTAAATGCGCTTGCTGGTGTTTTCTTTAAGCATCTGCTAAGGTGGGGTGTGACATTGCTGAGGTAGGCTACTGGAAGGGCACAATGTCTCCCAGATGACTTAAGGAGGAAGTTTCTCTCACTTGCCCATTGCTCTCCACGCATTTGGAAAAGACCAGTGGGGAATAATATATTTCCAAACACTTTCAACACCTCTGAAAATGTATCTCAGGACAAAAAATGTTTGTTTTCCTAAGTCCGCCCGTACTGGAAGTTTCAGTCCCAAATGAGCAAAGAAGAAAACAAAAGGTTACTTTAGGTTTTCTTGCCATACAGTAAGTAGCCCCCTTCCTCTGCCTCTGCCCTCCCACTGTGCTAAGAGAAGAAGCAGGTTGCCTGATGATGTCAGGCACCCAACGCTGACCTGGGAAATAAATCCTTTAACAGGTGGCCAGCATAGAGGGGAAGGGCTAAATCAGCAGCACACCTTCCTGCAGCCAGCGAGGCTGGCTGTTTTATGTGCCTTAATTACACAGTCCTCCAAAACCATCACCCCCATCCTCTCTTCCCCTGCAACCCACTGCCCTTCATTCACCCTCTGACTCCAACGAGCAACAAACAGACACAAACGCAATCAAGCACACGCAAGCTTCCCACCATCTATGCAATCTTTTCACTTCAAATGTCAGGTGTTGGGTTAATACACTGTAACATGGAGATATGAAAGAGCTGCTGGCAGCTACTGAGAATATCTAACAAACTGAGATTTCACAGCCAAGAGAATGCCATGTTGTGACATCTATTCCTATGTGCCTCTGTTCATTGATAAGTTTTGGAATGATACTACCGGTTTTTGGCCCTTGACACCGCGGCGAGATCAGCCATGTGTAGTTTTGTCAGTCTCTGTAGCTAAGCAACTGAGCATTACAGTGAAAGAGACCAGCGCTTGCGGCGGTTGCTAGGGAACTGCTAGAGAGTGTTACCACTTGTGAACGGCGCTTCGATAGATCAGCCTCTAATGGTTCAGGTCTGATGGAGCTTCGCCTAGAAGGAGATGAGGGATTGGCAAGTAGGCAGCATCCTCCATCTCACCAGCTATACCATATGTCACAGCCGACAAGTCTCCAGAGTCCCACGCATCAGCACACATAACAACCAGATGAAAATAATGGCAGGTTTTTCCTCAATAGGAAACCATTTGCATAGAAGTGGAGACTGAATAATTGAGAGGTGTGGGAGAGAGCAGGGTGGCTCAATTGGGAAGAAGGGATGTATGCCTGCCAGCCAAATCCATTAGCCAGGCCTTGCTTGGCTGAGGCAGGCAGCTGATGGGAAGGCTCTGTTATCGGACACTAAAGGACACTAGGGCTGGCCATCACCACGCCTGCCCTCTCTACTCTTTGCCGCAGGGGGAGAGAGAGAGAGAGAGAGAGAGAGAGAGAGGAAGACAGAGAGGGGAAGGAAATGAGGCAAAATGACAGAGACAAAAAGAGAAATTGAGGGAGAGACCAGTGAGGTTCAATAACAGAAAGACTGAGGAGGTGTTGCCCTATTACAGCTTTATAATTGGCCTGCAAGGGCGGTCAAATGAGAGGCTACTTATCGCACATTGCAGTTGCACAAGAATACTTGTCCATCTCTATAGCCAAAGCCCATTTAAAAGAGCATTAGGACAAATGAAGCGTTGAGAGAGGACACCATCTCTCTATTTAAGCAGGGATTTAAAAAAAGAAGTGTTAGACAATTGTATCCCAGGAAAAAAGTAGCTTTGGTGGGTCCTTTTGGGAGCCTAATTGTCCCATAGAATATCTCCAGTGGACCAGCCCAGAGTAACCTTCACAGAGAACTTATCTGCAGCACAAAATCTCCTACAGTACAGACAATCAAAGTCTAAAGATAGAGGGCATTTATAATATTATTTTGGGATATATAAAGAAAATTAACTTAATGTATTGTTCATTAAAAAGCAGTCAAGCAATAATCAAATTTAATTTGTGGCGTGAAGGTAAATACAGGACAAAGTAATACATAATTAATTTGTGGTGAGAGCATTAAAAGTTTACTTGGAACTTATGTTAAAAATACACGTACAATTAATTACAATTAATCTAAAGGGTTCAGTGTAAGAATGATTTAGTGAAGGTTATGTTCTCGTAGCTAATAATGATACATTTTCAGCTTGCATAAAGCATTCTTTGGCATCAAAACATAATCTGTTTAATGGTTGTTTCTATATATGTGTCACGTCACGGACAAGGAAGTTAATAGCAAACTTACATTTATCAATTAAGGTGAGAAGAAGGTGGATAAAAAACTAATTGTCTATGGGCAAGATGCAGATGTAGGAAAAACATTAGTTATAACAACTTGATAAATCCACTGTATAATAAAAGATCTGCTGCCAAAATCCTGCTTAGGAGTCTTTCACTTTGTAGTGGTCAGAAGTCAGAAGTCAATTGTAAAAATGTCGAACTAGAGGCTATTAAAATGTTGATGGTCTAGTCTCATACCAGGCACAAGGCTTAGTAAAAGTTAACAACCAATATTTGACTACAGCGAATGGAGCAACAGTTTCCAAAGAATCCCCACTAATTCTAACATCTCTTTTCATTCCTTTCCTCACATTTGCCATTTCAGTGTGTCTCCGTTAGCAGTTTACACTTAGTATCTCTGCGTGAAAGAAAAACACATTGCCGCAGTGATGCATTGCCAGTCAGATTTATGCTGCACAGTCTGGTGATCCTGGAGAGGGAGACATCCAAACAAAGAGAAGGAGAGGAGCACTATCCGAAGACTGAAGCAGCTTGTACTGAATCCAGTACAGCATGGCAAAGTCCTGGCTTTGAACAAACACAGACAGACACAATTCAAAATAATGAGCCTCAAACAATATTCACTGACCGGTCATTTTGATATAATGAATTGATTTAGGGGTCCTGGTTTATTCTTCGCTCCTGCTGCACAATGAATTTAAGGAGAACCAAAGAAAAACAGAAACCATTCATATTTAGCAACAGCCACAGTGACGGGATATAAAAGATGCCTCACCATCAGCCTTAAAAGCGGAAGAACGAGAGGGCAAAAGAGAGAGACAGAGCCGGAGAACATGGCTAATAATTGCCATTTGAGCCCAGAGTTTTGGTGTCCCTTATCATGACAGAAGTACATGATAGCTTACAAACAGAGAATAAGAGGGGACAGCCACGGGGCCTGCTTTAAGAGGATACAGCTGCATGTGTTTACAAAGCTCGCATCTCCTCCACCTCTCTCTCCAACTCCTCTCTGTCTCTCAGACACACATTGAAAATCAAGCATGAACAGATATGCACAATTAAATTAGCTCCGAGCTCTGTTAAACCGCATCTGCCAAACAAATGACATAAAAAGGCACAACCCATAAAATTTCAACTTTAGATTTTCCTGTCCTCGTAAGTTCACTGAATGCAAAATTAGGTTGAAGGACACGTTGCCCTTTAATGATAAGAACAGTAGTGTGTGAGCGTTAATAGTGGGTGTTCATCTTTGGCAAATCATTCACTGTAAATACTCATAATCTTTCAGTGCAATTTGGTGGATGGCTTCACGTAATGTGTTTTAGTACACTCTAAGTGCACAGATGCTTAACATGAATGGAGCCATCAGGAATCAAACTGATAAGTCATAGTGCTAAAACTGTGCTCTGCCCATTCAACTGCAGCACACATGAAAAACATGCAGCCACTCAGACCACAGTAAATATGAAATTAAAAACTGTGTTTCTCTGAAACCAAACAAACCCCATAAGATGTCAAAAAAATTGCTGCAATTTCACCCTTTTTATGATTTAACACCATTTTGTTGCTTCAGTATAAGCAGGTCTAGAAATCTCAGTCCATATTAAAATAGGCCTTTCACAAGAATAAATAGCAGCTATCACATACTAGTGGCACTGCATCTCAATGAGCTTGTTATAGTGCTACAGGAAGTGCATCCTTGCAATGAGTCGAAGCCTCATTTGCATGTTTTCATATTTAATTCTGGACAGCAGAGGCAGGTCTTGATTCGGCCTAATGTGACGCCTGACATTGCCTGAGCCCTGTAATTATTTTCCTGACCTGCCCAACAATCATCTTTCCTCCAGTTAATTGCTAACATAAACAAATCCTCAGGTGGTCCAAGTTCGCAGGGAGCGTTTCTCATGCGTAACAGCAGTCTCACAGCAAAGACGACACAACTGTCAAATTCTCCTGCGACTCATCACAAATTGTTCCATTGCTGCCTTATGAAGGGCTAAATTACAGCTCCTCAGAAGCAGAATGATTGAAAGACTGATTGATGACTGTTAGAAATGTGATGGCAAATGTGTAATGCGTCCCAAGCAGAAATGTTAAAAAAAAGTGTTCAGAAAGAAAAAAATAACTATTAAGTTCAGAATGAATAATTAATTTAATTCGAACTCGTATTATCAAGCTTACTCAGCTATGAAAGCTATTGTTGCTGACTGTTCAATATTTCAAAAGGCTTGGGAAAGAGGTGAATGTCTTTTTCCTTGGATATGGCTCTATGTTCTGCTCAGATATCAGCACAGTGGCACTTTTATTGTGGTTCTTTTGTGTCTTGTCTGTGTGTGCTTAATGTGTGGTGTGTTGTCGCTGTGAGTGAATATTTAATGAAGCCATGGCAAGCTCTCAACTGCTGTTCATCTGGGCAAGGAGTCAGCGGAAAAACTCTCTCTCTGGTTCTGCCATCTGTTGGAATCAATAAGGGGGCTCGAAACCCCCAGCCACCATTCAGGGCTCCAGCATGTTGACGATTAAAGGTAACCCCTCTTTCTGTTCCTGCAAGTCCTGCTCACCACCAGCAAGGTTAAATGGCAGGTGCTGAAAGAAGTATATTATACCCTGCACAGTAATGCTAATCCTTCAATTAAATTACAGCTCCTAAGCAGACAGGCCTTTCCTGGCGCTGCAGCTCCGAAAGCAAAGCCCTGTGACATGTTTGAGCACTACAGTCCGCACTTCATGCTGCGGCTTTGGATGGATTTATGGAGGGAATGATACTCTGCAGAAAGACAACAGTACACAATGTGTTTGTGCAGCGTAACTAGACATTAAAAGCTTTGGGATATGTTTGTTTAGCATGGCAGAAGCATTATGGAGCCTTCAAACAACAGGAACACTCAAAAATCCTCTTTGTCCTGTTTGCCTTCGTCTGATGTTTACAGTATGCGGCTGTCATGACTGCACAGTACTAATGTGTGTCTGCAGCAGATGGGAAAAGACTGAAGCAATGTCCCTCTTCTTCAGCCCAGAGGGGTGCTCCTCCTCTAATGGGGAAAAATAAGGTTGTTTAATTGTAGTTTATTTCAGAGCCTGATTGCTTTTATTGAGCTCCATTATTCTTGTTAATGAGCCTGTAATGTGAATGCTGATAATGTGAGACCAAGTCTTTTTCTCACAATGTGAGATCCTAACATTTTCTGGCCACTAAATCCTTGGCTAGTTTTGTTCCAACCCAGGCATCTGTTTGCTGCTCCCTGCATCGTTGTCATTGACCTAGCAATCAGTCAGGAGTGAAACTTTATGTGCCACGGTTAACATTTCTTACCTGCAAACTGCCCCAGATGTAATGGAAAGCACAGAAGTGCTCTGGAAGGAAGGCATAAAGATAAATTATACTGGACACTCTCAAAAGATGTGTCACAGAAATTCACATGAATATACTTTATAGTGGAGGATGTTTACTTCTCTGGGAGAGCTTATTGAGGAATGTTTGGATGGATATTTATTCAAGAGGTTTTTTTTTCAGCGGTTTTCTCTCAAATACACAAAAAACTGTGCACAGACACATTAATATTATGAACAACCATCTCTTTTGCAAGAGAGGAACAACATTTTGACTGCTATTTAGTATTGGGCAAGTAGACTGACATTAAATTGGGTTATGCAGTGACAAGTGTGCTAAAATGTCATTGGCATTTGGAACAGGGAGAAAGCATTAGCATTACACAAAGAGTGCATTATGAGTGAATAATGCACTGTGCTACCAGTTTGGACATGCAGCAAAGTGAATGTCAAAACTCATTCGAACCCACATTCTTCAGCTCATAGTGCTGCAGATCATGCTTAAACAAGGATACAAGGAATCCTATCTTCTGCCCATTCCTTCATTATGATAACCACAGAAGCAGCACCAGAGGAGGGAGACGCCGGTGCCAGGAATGTAGATATAGATGGAAGCAGATAGTCAGCATGACAGCGACTCACTCACCACGGGTCACAGGAGGACTGGAGCCTTTGTCAACATGCAAAAGGCAAGAAAACATCCGAGGCCGTCACGTGGCAAGCTCACAGACAAAATGTACACACAACCCTGGATAATTTGCAGTTCTCAATTCACCTGCCCCAAATGTCTGAGGATTATGAGATAAAAGCGCACAAAAAAAAAAAATCCACATCAAAAGGACACTGATGTCTGAAGTTCCAAACAGGGGACCTTGTAGCTGCGATTGCCAATAGACACAGAAACCCTGATATATATCACACAAGGTCTGATGTTTACATCACCCCTGTTGCCAAAAAATCACATTCTTTACAACTAAACTGCATTTTCAATTACGTTTTGAGAGAAGCTTATTTCCTCCGGGAGTAGGTTTGTTGGTGACGTACTACAAATACTAATCAACAGATCTTTGCCATTTTTCAACTGATGGTCTCTGTCAGCCAACTAAGCATATTTAAGATGGGGCGGGCGTTAATATCCAACCTTCTATACTAACTTTCTATACGACTGAACTGCATTGTAATTAATGCTGTTAAAGAAACGTATTTTCTCAAGACAGCGACGTAGTAGAAGACGTTTGGAGGCAGAAGTTAGCAACAAAACCGGATTTTCACCCAGGAGACCAGAGTTTGCGTCCTGTATGGGATTACATTCTTACTTGGGTTTCATTTTCACTTGCTGTGTGGTTACATTTAGAAAAACCGTCTGTTCACAACATATATGAAGCTTCTCCACCATTTTCTGGGTTTCCAGGGTGTTGAGTTCGGCCCCATCTATGTATGATTGGTTTAAAAGGAGAAACAGGAAAGCAAAAAAATACAAAGATGTGTTTTTATCTGAAATGTATTACCTCATATTGTGTCAAAACCTAATTGAACATGCAGTTTAGTTGTAATGGAATGTATTTTTTCTCACTAATTCCAGCAAGCATAGCCATCTTCAGAGAAAAGTGCTTTGATGACATCAGATCAATTATAACTGTTGGCAGCATTTGATCCTTGTAACACTTGTCTGAGAATAAAGTTACACTGCAGCTCAGAGATGTACCGTTTGCCACCCTATCTCCCACTAAACACAGCGATGCGCTTGGTGGAATACAGGGCAAAACAGTGGATCATATCATTGGACAGTTACTTAGGAAAACTGCCAACTGATAATGGCTCTGTAATGTAATGACAGTCCTATCAGGGCAGTTATTTCACAGACTCATGAGAACACATTTTGCTTCAAAAAGATCCAGTTCCATTCTCTGAATAAGCCATTAAACAGGCTTCGGGCTGTCAGACCTATCAAGCTTAAATCCACAAAATTATAATGATTAACTTGTCCTTGTAAAATACCAGAGAACACATAGCACTAATACTACATTGATACATTTAAAGTGAAGGAAGATAAATGAAAGACATAGAGAATAACAAACTGAAAGAATTACTCAACTATTTTAAATCTCATCACTTCCTCACACACACACCAAATCTTTTTATGTAGCTTTCCGATCAGCTATTACTACTGCCAAGGGTGCACAATAACACCCTTACAGACACACTCTGAGCCTGCAAAAAGGAGGCACTTTTCTTTGTGCGGAGGCCTCTATGACTTCTGAGAAAATGTAATAGCTGATATTATCTCACATTGCCTCAGTAGCAAGAAATAATGGGGTCCTCTCCATTAAAGACCACATCCACATGCTACAGCATTTCTTGTTAATGTATGTTTTAGAAACACATGAGAGGAGAAAAAGTAATCAGTGCCACCATATGAAAAAGTTCTACATTTGAGCCGTTTTTTTTTTCTTTTTTCTTCTGATGTTGCCTCTGCAGCATTATCTGCTCTTCCTGTGAACTAGACTATATTCATTTTCACAGAGGGGTTATCAGTGATGACATGCTGTGTACTTGTGTTGACAGAACAGGGGGTTGTTGCTCTGCATGAGTCCAACTGGGTACGGCCATGCCCAGGCTGGCTGCTTCTAGGCCCAGGAGAGAAAAAACTTTTCTTTCGCTCTTTCTCGCCCGTTCTTTCGCTCTCTGTCTCTCGAACTGTACATGTTTAATGAGCTGGCATCTTTTCTTTCAGTTTCTATCAGCCCCCTGCACTCCTTCATTTTTCCTCCATGCCCGCACTCACTTTCTCTTATTCTGTTTTTCTTCTTCATCCAATGCTCTTCCTGTTGGCATGCACAATGCTCCAGAAGGGATTGAGGAACAGTACCATCCTTTGCTACCAAGAAACACACACAGTACTTCATATTCTTGGTGCTAACATTCACTGTCCCATATTCTGTGCCAAGGGCTTGAGGTATGCAAGAAGAAGAAGAAGAAGAAGAAGAAGAAGAAGAAAAAAACACATCTGAGCAGGAGTCAC
>OMNN01100126.1:34629-51006 GCA_900302755.1 Chromis chromis | reverse complement strand
GTTTCCCTCTTCCAACACAATTGATTCAAATGATCAGGATCGTTATCAGGCTTCTGCAGAGCTTGATGATGAGCTGATCATTTGAATCAGGTGTGTTGGAAGAGGGAGACATCTAGAACGGAAAAGGATTTTTACTTTTGGGGACCAGGGTTTTCCAGCCCTGACCGTGACACCAGTGTCCATGGAAACTCTGAATCTGCTCGCCCTCTGTGTTTATTGCCAGGCATTAAAATTGAATATAAGCTGAATACTGTAGCTAATATCTGTCATGTGAAATGCTGCTTTAAATCAGCAGCTCTTTGCCTTGGACCTGCAGCCCTGACTACCCCGGAGCTCGATCTGATGTGGCCTGTCCCTGCTTTAGCATTCTGGGTGGCAGTGGAGCTCTATTGATTTGACTTGATTGAGCTGTTAAATAAATTTGGAGTCAGACGTAATCCAATTTTACTGCTGTCCTCGGTCTTTCTACATTAGAAATTGGCAGCGCCGTCACGTAATGTGGAGTTTGGATTGAAGCGACAGCCTTGAGAAGACAGTACGCTGCACAGGAGGGGGGGAGGGAGGTTGCACAGAGTCACAAGCACTCAGCCACACACGCATGCGTTTCCTGAAATTAACTTTTCGCCTCACTTACCAAGAGCTGTTAAACTAATAAGAAATTAGAACAATTTTCACCAGGCAAAGCAATTAATATTCATTATTCTAAGAACCATGTAATCATGCCCGTTCTAAATGCTATTTCATGAATAGGATCAGGTGCAATGTGATTTTTTTTTTTAATGCACTGTATTATTCAGTGGGTCAAGTTCATCATCACCTCTTCTCCACGAGCTGCGATAAAGCCTGCTTTGTGTGGCAGGAGAATTACAGTCAGACTGTTTGAGACGGAGCTATTGTTCAGCTTTGATTCCAGAGGCAGATGAACAGAGAGCCTTTATTTTAATGCTGATATTGCAGTATAAGAGGTGTTCAAATGTTACAGTCAACGCCAGTGTTTGAGGTTTTAACTGCCAAAGACAGATTTTACCGGCGTTTGGTGCTTAGTGGGTGGTAATTTCAGACACCGCACACATTCAACACGCGCCACAGTACTCCGTCAGCCTCTCATTTATGTATACTCGCACAAATACAGCAGAGGATTCCTCTCTACGTATGCCAATTCAGCGTTTCTCGCCTCTTATATAAAAGGAAAATCAGCAAAATGCGAGACGCCTATTAGAGTGTAATTGCCAGACAATTGAACACTTTAAAAGCTGAAATGCCACCAGTCCGTCATCAAGATTAGATGAAGTGTTATTCTATGTGGTTTGCGACTAAACCATTATCCTGTATACCTCGTGGAAAATGGGGAGTTAATAGGGTATCAAAAGCTGTTTTCATTATGTTTATTTGCTGCTATGGAGCAGGAAAACTCTAAAATTAGTGAGCAGGTCTCCCAAACATTATGTTCCTCAACAATTAAACAGCAGGTTTAGAAACGATTAACGTATTTTCTCACCAAAAGAGAAAACTGTGATGTAGCAGCAAAGGCTTCCAGTCTGAAGATAAGATAAGATGACCCTTTATTAATCCCACAATGGGGAAATTTGCAATGTTACAGCAAAGATACTGCAAACATTTAAGGAATGAAGTATTAAATATTTACATAACACCAGAATAGCAAAATCAGGCATAACATTATGACCACCTGCCTAATATAGTGTTGGTCCCCCTTATGTGGTCAAAAATGCTCTGAACCATTGGGCATGGACAAGAGGACCTCTCAGGGTTATTCATTCAATTTATTTATTTATTTTTTTAGAACTAGTACTTATGTATACACCGATCAGCCACAACATTATGACCACTGACAGGTGAAGTGAATAACATTGATCATATTGGTACTATGTGGTGTTCTGCTGGAAAACCTTGGATTTTAACACCCGTGTTGATGACACTTAGACACCCAAATAAACATTGTCCCAGCCAGCGGCTGCAGATCAGAGACGTGGAGCTAAAGATCCACAGACATCCATGGAGAGAACAAGCAGGAGACAGAACATCGGGGGAAACACAGAGTTAGTGATGTGTAATGGTGATATATAACAGTATAGAGAGAGGAGAGGAGCCCAGTGCATCATGTGAACCCCCCAGCCGTCTAAACCTATAGCAATTAAAATGATGTGAATCATGTGTATGGCCTTCAGTCACCAGATCTCCAAATAACAGTTACTGAATTTCCCTCAGGATCAATAAAGTACCTATCTTATTCAGCGCTCTCCATCACCATTGTGAAAACACTAAATGAGGGAATATCTTTTGGAAGAATGGATGTTCATTCCTCCAATAGAGTTCAGAGAATCTATGGCAATGAGCATTGAGGTTGTTCTGGCTCTTAAGAGAACACTTTATGTTGTTTTTTAAAATAATTTGTCTCCTGTCTTTATCTGTTTTGATACCCAAACAACTTTAATTATCAAGAAAATTACATTTATAAACCCATTTTTTCCATTAGCTGCAGACAGCAAGATAAATATTGACTAAACCCAGGTAGCTCCACGGTGACTTCGATAGAACAGTCCAATATTGGCTAAATCCTAATTTAAACTAGAAACTCTCTGTTCAAAGTCAAAAAAAGGACAAATATATCCACTATCCTGAATAAAAGAAGAAGGCAGGAACACTCTGCTTAATTCAAAGCCTTTTATTGTGCAAACAGACTTTTGTTTCAACACTGCTGTGTCTTCACCAGACAGACACGAGGCAAACAGATATATTTGAGCCAAACTAGGTGTACAGATGTCATTGGATATCTGGTTGATGTGGATTTCAAATCTATTGGATGTCCAAGTGCCTCACCCCCAACACCATGTCAGAAACACAGGAAATATACCTCTTTTACAACCTGAGAATTAACTTTAACTATTTGAGCTTTGGGAATTTGCTCTCCTCAAGCTGAGAAACTCCTGTTTTTGCTACATTCACTATCCTTTTGGTCGCCAATGAACAGCTTTCTAGATGCTGGACTCCTGTCACGATTTTGTTGCTAATTTTGTCTCTCTGTTGCTTGGCGTTGTGCAGGTGGTGTTCAGTCTATTTAAACTGCTTTTTACAACCGAGCAGATGAGAGCAACTCGGAGTTAACTGTTCTGTAAATACACCGATCAGCCACAACATCATGACCACTGACAGGTGAAGTGAATAACATTGATCATATTGGTACTATGTGGTGTTCTGCTGGAAAACCTTGGATTTTAACATCCGTGTTGATGAGACTTAGACACCCAAATAAACATTGTCCCAGAACAAGCACACTCCCTCATGCTAACATGACAATGGCCCAAGATGTTGATTTGACCTCCAAACTTCCTAGACCCCATTCTGATCAAGCATCAACAGGATGCAGTGGAACAAGTTGGACTGACAGAGGCCCCACTGCACAAGCCAGAGTACCCAAAGGATCCACTGCCAACGTCCTGGTGCCAGACCCCATAGGACACCCTGAGAAGTCCTCTTGTCCATGTCCAATGGTTCAGAGCATTTTTGACCACATAAGGGGGACCAACACAATATTAGGCAGGCGGTCATAATGTTAGACCTGATCAGTGTATGTGGCTGCAATATAACATTTTACAGCATGTGTCTAACTTTTTAACAGAGTAATTTGACATTTGGAGGAATATGCTTGTTTGTACTTAGATACAGTATATGGGTGAATCGATGCCACTCCCATGTAAGGCTACTCCAGCAGCCAGTTAGCTTAGCTTAGCACAAAGACTTGAAACAGGTGGAATCAGCTAACAAAATCTGTTAGTACCTCTAAAGTTCACTAACTAACAGTTATATAATATCTGTTTGTAGAGTCAAAACACATATTTGCTGTTTTATGGTGGGGACGTATGATAGTTTATTTTCAGCTAGCAGCAGTTATTAGATAATGAGTGGAGATTCAAGATGATTACTGTTTCCAGCCAAGAAATAGTCCACATAGCCGTGAATTGTCACACTACTGCTGAGGTTATTTGAATGTAATTTTATTTGAAGAAGCACAAAAAACTTACTCGAAGCAAACAGTTTCAACTGTACAAAATGTTGTCATTGTGTTTCTTTTATTGGCGAACAGATGACAGATGATTTGATTGATCTGATTGGTTCGGTTGATATTTACACTGACTTTTTATGAATTAACCAGGTCAGTAAAATGTGAATGGCATACAGGCAGACAGCTGACTTGCACTTTAATTCTTCCTCGTTGTTTATTTATCTTCTCTGATAGCACGAAGAGCTCATGAATAAATAAACGACTGTAAGCATTCTCAGTCGGATGTAATTGTGGACAGCAAAATCGATCCTACTATAAATAATGACAAACAGCGCTCATATACATGGTAACCTTAACATTAACGTGGCTTATGAAGATTGATTAATGGATTGCATCTTGACAGATTAGTTAGTAGTTTAGCTTTTGAATTCTTGCTAAAATCACTGATCAGCAATCGCAAAATGCTGCTTTTGCTCAATTTTCTTATAGACAACTTAGAACCAAGCATATTTTCAAACGATCTGCACAAGGCTTCAGTTGTCAGCTTCCTCACCAGCCCAAACCAATCACAATGACTGGACAAAAGGATTACAATTCATTGGATCAAACAGGTTAGGTGTGAAGAATACACCCGCCTTTTTAGTAGATTTTAGTTTAGCAGTATGAATTACAGACAATACCTCATTACACACTGTTCCTCCAGAGTCCTAATTCTCTTAATTCACTGCACTTTCCCTGATCTACCAGATTATGCTGCTTTATCACACCTATGCTGTAATTTACTTACATTGTGCAGTCGCTGGGATATCAAGGCAGTATTCTTCATTTTTTTTAAATCAGATTTATTGGGTGCTTTAGTTCAGGTCAGTGTGACGTACAGCATTTTCTTCAGCACAGTATAGTTGTCATTATTGATGGCTGTTAAATATGGTAATGTAAACAGCCAGAGAAGTAAATTAACAGTAAATATTTCCTGGTTTCATCTGCAGAATAGTCGTAGTGCTGATTTCAGTTTCTCTTCATGTAGCCATGCGGCCCTGAGGAGCTCTGCGGTGGAAAGTTCAGTCCTGCGATCTGACCTCAATCAGCTCAGATTAAAGCTGTGATCCGACGTCTGGCCCCCCGCGACCTGCTTCGCGATGCGGCGTACCCCCAACTCTGAGCAGGCAGAAATTAGTCTGAGAACACAGCGTTCACTCTTCACCACCACAGGAGTCAATGCAGTGCATCCGCTCTCATGTTTTCTGTAGTAGGGTAGAATTGCATCACGGTCTCTGCAGTGAGAAACACAGTAAATGGTGGTGGTGTTTTGTTCTGGCCCATCACGGCTGAATTAGATTTCAACAGCCGGCCTGCGACAGACACCTGTCTGTTTTTAATTTTAATTGAATGTCTGAAGTGACACACAGGAGAATTGAAGTGGGCCAGAGAAGGCACCACACAGACCTAGAACATTCATAAGCCCATTTATCATCTCTCTGTCTCCGCTGACCTGACTAGAACAGGGTCCCTCCTCACTGTGTCTGACTCACAGTTTACTCAGAGCCTGTCCCACCTTCCTCTTTAAACAATAACAACGCTGACTCACCAACCTTTATAGAACAACCTATACTAAATATTTTTACTTAACCTATTACATTCAATCGTATACTTAGTGTGATATCAATGTTGCTTTTATTATATTACAAGGCTGGGGGCAAGTTTCTTTTATTTATGTGTGTAGTTTGTGTTCGTGTCCCACAAGATTGTCTTTTAATTCAGCTTCAGATGCTAAAAATTTAAATGATTATGTTATTGTTATTGGACTAGACACCGGATCACAGATCTTAATTGCGTGTCCAATTGGTACAAAATGCTGAGACTTCACACAAATTCAGCCTAGTTACTGAAATGTAAATTGCCAGCTAAGATCTGACCAGCTTGGCTCTCATTTAAATCACAGCGACTTCAGAGCGTCTGTTGGCAGTGAGGATGCTGTGACACTAGTTCATCTGTACGTCGAGGCTTATTTAGCCTGCTGAGAGTGAGAGCCCGCTGTTCGTATTAGATTCTGTCTCTGGCAAAGTGGGGATGATTAGATAAAGTGTGTCTGGTGGAGTGGAGCACTTTTTCACTTTACAGTAGCAGTGCCTGTGAATGAATGGAGAGAAGGACTCCACTTTCTGACAATAACACAGAAATGTCTGTCCGCAGGATTTTTAATGCACCTGGGAACTGAGGCCTCAATTACAGCCTTAATTAATCCATAGCAGTGTATATACTCCACCGTGCCAAACTACAAGTTTACACGTCTTACATTTTAGTGTTTAAAGGACGTTGTGCTGAATTTCTTACTGGCATTGTGAGCAGAAATTACTCCTAAGAGCCGATGCAGCGAGCGAGTTAAAGACAAAGCCGAGGAATTAAAGAGGAGCAGGTTGCAGAGGAGAAATACAATACAATACAATTCAATACAATAGCTCTCATTTTGAATTCCCTCCCTACTGTAGTGTCCCCTTTGCCTGCACTTCATTCTGTCATAACACAATAACTGAGCTCTGACGTCTTAAAAGGCATTGCAGGAGCATAGAGGTGCTTGAAGAGAAAATTGCAGCAGCTCACAGCGGCTGGAGTGAAATACCATTTTGTCTCACTCAAGATGGATTCCACAGTGAGATTTCAGAGGACCAGTACAGAATCAAAATGGAGAAGCCAGAAGGGAGGAGAGAAAAAAGGGAAAGAGGCAGTGTGTGGAGTGGACAGCTTTGGAGGAGATGTCTGAATTTTGTTTTTGCTGCTGCACGGTAATGTATAGCTCTCAAGGTTTTCACCTTTTCCAGACATAGTGTTATTTATTGGTGTTTTTCGAGCTTTTTGTGAATCGTATGCAATCAGCAACAAGAAGTGCTCAATATTCACAATTAAAAGAAGCATTTATATACACAGCTGTGCATAAAAGCAGTAAAAATGCAACTAAACAGCCAATGCAAAGAAGAATTTTTTTATTTTTTTGTATCTGGCCTCCTCGACCTGTGAGAAGATTTCCTTTTACCAATTGTCTTGCATACTGGCATGCATGCATGGCTGCCGGCATCTCCACACACACACACATACGTAGTGTCAAGCCTCCCTCCTTCTCTTTATAGATTCCACTTGCTGGTTGCCCATCTAACAGCCCTGTATGTAAACCCGTGAAACCCCTTCAGGACATCAAATCCGTGGAATCTGTTGTCGGCTCTATCTAGGTCAATGCTTACAATAGCTATGCAGTTTTGTTTTGCTTCTCCCGCCTCTCTCTGTATCCCCCCCGTTTGCTTAACCCCACAAGGTTGACTTTCCTTCGCCTGTATAAACATCAAAAATGCACATAAAATGTAAGCATATTAAGCATGCTTTGCTTCTTTCATACATATTAGTCTCCGGTGGAATATTAAAACATGTAGGGGTTTGATGTTAACATTAGTGTATAATTTGATATTACATTTAGGTTATTTCTCATTAATTCTTTTTCTTTACAGCTAATTGGTTTGGACTGTGCCGTTATTAAACAGTTCTGTCTGGTTGCACTGTAAGTCAACGCGAAGCTGCAGCCGAGCAACATGAAATGCAGGAGAAAGGCTGCAATTATCGTGTGACATACAGTTGTTTTCTCTCTGATCTATAGGGGATGATGTTACGTGACCTAAGGGAGGTTGCATCTAATTTGTTAACCCACACAGAAAAGAAAAATCCTCTGCACCTACTGGCCCATGCATTTTTTATAGGATTTTGAAATGTCTGTTCGGAAGGGCCCCTTTTGACCAAAAGCGCAATAATAAATATTAAAATTCATCATTTCAGAAAGCTAATTATTGCTTTTGTTTGACTCTCTCCCGCCTTTTATCACAGATTTATAAAACACATCATACATGTTAACTCTCTGTTTTACACGAGAAAACCCACAGCTCCCCTTGTTCAACTTAAACGAATTACCCATTTCTAATCTGCTTTAGCTGCTCCCACACAGCCCCACACAGTTTGCTCTACTTTTGGATAAATTGCTGATATGACTGCCTTCAGACATGGGGCGCAATCAAAATCAAATACGGAGAGAGAATATTTTGCGAATCTAAGCAGTCAAAAGCTCTCAGACAATAAAACCTCAATCAGAATCGCGCAGCACTATAACAGTCGGGACGATTGAAGGTTTCTCTTTCCTTTTAATAATCTTCACGCCGGTGTCTGCTCACAGTCACGGTAATTGGATGTGCAATTTAATTTTTGGACATTCCTAACAAACCATTTGCTGCCATTCATTCTTGTACAGTGTAGAAAAACAACTTCCACATATATGAAAGGGCCAAGTTTGATTATCCATCACAGTAAACACAAAGCCTCAATTTTACTTTGTCTAAGTTTAATCATTTTCTGGTTCTAGTTTTTCACATGATGATCAATGTCTATCAAATGACACATAGGATCTTCCTCATTAAACACGTTGCTTTACAAACTATATCTGCACATCCAAGCCTTGTTGTTGTTGTTGTTGACATCTGTTCTGCTTAGTGAGTGGGTGATTTAAAGCTAGCAAAACATCTGTGGAGTAAAATTAAGGGGGTCATCCCTATGTTCCCCAGGTCCTAGGTTCCCTGTTTTTCCTAAAAAAGGGTCCTATGTTCCCCGGTCGCAATATATACTGGGGAACATAGGACCCTCTTTCTTAAAAAGGGTCCTATGTTCCCCTTTTTTCCTAAAAATCCCCTGTCACATACAAAGCGGGAAACATAGGACCCTTCTGGGGAAAAGCGAGGAATATAGGACCCTTATTTAGAAAAAGTGTCCTTTGTTCCCCGGTCCCATACAAAGTGGGGAACATAGGACCCAGGGAACATAGGTACGCTCCCATATTAAGTGCTTCGGCAAATTCAGCCTTCAGAATTACAGTGATACCTCCACATATCAAACGCCCCTAGTCACAAACAAAGTGACTAGGGGCCCCTAGTCACTATTTTCCTTAGTCTAACTATGCCCCAAAGCTATGGAACGCAATACCTCTAGACATCAGAGAAGCCAACTCACTCAATCTTTTTAAAAGAAATCTTAAAACATATCTTTTTACGTTAGCCTTTTAACTTACTTAGATATGCAGACTTAGGGGCAGAAGCTGAGGAGGATAATGAAGGAAATGTCAGACGAGGCAGTTAAATCTAGTCAGTGGGTTAGGGTGGGTTAGGCCTCCACCTTCAGAACCCTCTATACTTTATACCCCTTACCCGAACCAGGGTCTGTGTCCCATCCCTACTTTCATCTTTAACTCTACCTCTTCTACTTCTACCGCCTACCCGAACCAGGGTTTGTATCCCCACCCCGCTTTTATTGGTGCATTTGGTGAGAGGCAGAGGTAGGTGATGGTAGTGCTGTTTGTGGTAGTGAAGGCAAGACATATAAGTCTTTTTTGTTGATCTTTTAAGTGTTCTTACCTTGTAATATTATGAATGTTTGTTGTAAAGCACTTTGAGCTGCAAACCTTGTATGAAAGGCGCTATACAAATAAAGTTATTATTATTATTAATATTATTATTATTATTATTATTATTATCAAATCGGCCCACGAACACAAGATCCACGTACAATGCCTCGGTGCACGAACACACAAACACACAAACTCAGACAGCGGACAGCATCAGTTGTACTCAGGTTTGCGCGCTATGAACATTGTTTGTCGTTGTTTTTGATACGATTCATTTTTTGCTTTTTGCATTAAATCAGCCCTCATTATGGCTCCCAAGAAAGTGAAAAGTGTTAGCGATAGTGGTGTTAAGAAGCCGAAGCGTATTACAGTAGAAACGAAGAAGGAAATAATAGCTAAACATGAGAATAGTGTTCGTGTTTCTGATCTCGCCAAGCAGTACGACATGGCTAAATCGACGATCTGTGCTATCTTAAAGAACAAAGATGCGCTAAAGGCGGCTGATGTGGCTAAAGGAATGACTATGTTAACGGTTAAGGATATCTTTAATTCCTTTCTATATTTTTTGCCACACATAAACCCATAAAAAAAGTTTTTTTTTTTTTAAAGTATGTTTCTGGGGTGGGCAAATGGATTAATTGGATTTACATTAATTTCAATGGGAAAATTTGTTTCGGTTCGCGAATGGAATTAAGTTCGCGACCCGAGGTACCACTGTATCAACAAATGCCAGGTACCAGTTTAGTCGTCAGATGTACTGAACATGTCATGTTTGACAGATCAGGTAGCTTTGGGTCATGAGCTGCTCCTCTTTTTCTCTCCACACTTTCCTCTTTCTGTCATTTTGATAGAGGTTGATGTTTGTTTCGTCACTCAATAGAGCTTCCACGACCCTTCATGTCTCCGTTTTGGGTGTTTTGTGGCAAAGCAGGGTTTGGCTTCTTGTGGAGAATCCTCTGAGGTTCTGGTCATGAACTCAACAACAACACGTAGTCTCCTGAGTCTACCAGTTTGTTACACATATTCCAGTTTTCTGGTGGACCTGTTTTTGTAGAATTAACGCCAACTGTTGATTTTGGCAAAACCATCTGCATAGATCACCTCTTTACTCCCCATATTGACATACATTTCAATCTCAGCCCAGAAAATATTTAGTAGTCAACTGTCTAATTGCTTTATTAATATTGCCATTAAATACTTTTGAAGCATTTTTTTGGCACAGTGACTTTAACCTCCTGAACCTCAAGCAGTTCCTGGATGTTTTTCACATTTTTTAGAGTAATAAAGTCCTGCATCTCTATGGAAACAGTAGAGAGAACTCAAATATGTCTTTTGTGCTGTACGGCACAGTTGTAATGCCAGCAGTCATAAAAAAGGCAAAAATCCAAATTGAATTTCTAAGATTCTTTATTTTGCAAAAATTCTCTCTACATATTTGGGATATTTTGCTATTTTCATTTTATTTTTCCTATCTGCTTTGTGTGAACACAACCTTCACTTCAGTCCAGGTCAACCAAAAGTCACTCTAGTCACTGAAGTTTTGTTATGTGGCTGTTTCTACAGTTAAATCAGTAATAGCTTTTGAGTTACTACAGGCACAGAAGGGTTTTTGGTGGACCATTAAGATGAAAATTTGATGATTGTTTCTGTTTTCACAGTTTTGTTCTCTGAAAAATGGTTGATGGTTTTGGCTGTTTTTTTAAAAGATAACATGCCTTTTAAACAAGCCGGTGGGTTTTGGGGTTCAGAGGGTTAAAGGGGTATATCTCACACACAGTTCTATAAGACAAACCTACTCAAACTAAAGCTGATATTTGACTAACAAACAAAAACTGTCCTAATGGTTTGGACTGTAAATGCGTGTTATTTTCTCTGTATGTTTTTAGTTCATGGAGCTATGAGTTAGTTCATATAGGTACGGAGTCAGGCTAGTCACAAGGTTTATGCTGTCCAATCGTGCTCGTAGTCAGTCCACTCCTCCCTATTAGCATGCCTTATAACTGAGACAGCGTTCATTCATTCATTCGGCCCGCTTTGTGCACGCCACATCGCTGCTGCAACAGCCTTCACGATCGTCAGCTTTCTCCTCCTCCTCCCCAGCCTCCTCCTTGTTTTAAGAAAGATCTGTGCATATATAGATTTGCTGCATATTCAGACTGTTCCATTCTGTATTCTTTTAAACATTGTTAATATCAAGCTCTGCCGGGGGGGTTGTGATCTCAGGGACTGTCTGTGTCATGCTTGCGCAGATCGTTCCAGAGCATCACTCGAGCAGAGTCACCACCAAACATAACAATGCATGTCAGTCTGAAATAAATGGTTAAAATCTAAAAATATTTACACACAATGCACATCAGAAAGGATAGTTGCTAAGTAGATGATAACTCTTTAAAATGTGCTTAACAACTCTTATGTGTGCAACAGTATCTTAACCCTGTGATGCCACCATACAATTCTTTTTCTTCTCGACTCTGTCAACATCACCTATAGTTGTTTCTCCTCTGGCCCTAAAGGCTTCCTATGCTGCCTCAGTCTTAGCAGGCCTACCACTGCACAGAGAAGACAATCTCCTGTAAATTGCTTTTTCAATCAGTTTTGACATCAATCTGCTCCCATGGGAATGTGGGCATCCATGTGATGGCGGAGAGGAAGGTTTCTTTCCTTATGGATGTTGACAACCCCACTCAGCCTGGTTTGATCTGCAGAATTAACATAATATTACCGTACTTCAGAAGTGGCTGTGACAGCCAAAGAGGGATTGGCTTTCTATACAAGACATTGGCGCCAGTGAGGTTGCTACAGCGGCACAAAGACAAGACAATAAAAGCTGTTAAAGGTCAAAGACTTATATTATATGTAGATCTGAATTTTCAACACAGTTTCTCCACTGTATGTTTGTTTATGGATATAGTTTGTGTTCCACAGTAATTTACATTATTAGTTAAAGTATTTACAGTACAGTTAGCTGTAGAAGTCCCTCCTAGAAACAAATATCTTGTATCTATTGTTTATTTACATGAGATGAATCATTTCTTTCTTCAGTTTGCTCCAATAAACTCTGTTGTGTTGTGCAGAATTAACACACAACTTCTAAAGGTTTTTTTGTGCTGTGAGATTCAAACTTTAGCAGCACCCCGTGGAGAGAGAAATCCTCCAGTTGTGCCAGAGTGAATGAATTCTTTATACTGTAAATGTTGTTTTGATTCTACATAACAGCCACACAACTGCCGCCTCTCATGTGTTTCCACTCGCTCTTCTTATCTGCTCCAGGACAAAGATATCTCATCACATCCACGGGAGCCTTGTACATTGTGGACGTCCTGCCTGAGGATGGGCTGAACAACTATCGCTGCACCACACGCCATCGCTACACCGGTGAGACTCGCCAGAGCAACAGTGCGCGTCTCATCGTGTCAGGTCAGTACCGCATTAAGACTGCAATCAATTTAATTGCAAAGATCATATATTTGTCTTAGTCACTGCTTTGAAATGTGCATGTATGCTATATCCTTTCGATGAGTCTACATCTCTAGACAACAAAGAATTATACATTTCCAGGCCAGGCAGTAACAAGTAAACAAACACTGCAGTATATATATATATATATTTTGAATAAATTGTTCAATAAAAGAAGTCAGCATGTGATATAGTGATGGATAGAAAAGGGCCGATCCATGGTGCTATCTCTGATTTAGCTATAGGAAACAATGAAATCCCTCCTGAAATTATAGCAGTACAGTCTGTTTCTGTCCTCTCCCCCACATAACAAAATATACAGTATATAGAACTGAATGTTGACCCCAAGAATCAATATTGGATTATACTGTCAAGCGCCTGGCAACGCTCACCACTAATTAACACTAAATTCTCTGCTCCTTCCAGACCCCACCAATGCTGAGCCAGGCATCTTGGACGGCTTTGACCACCGAGAGGTGATGATTAATCATCGGGTGGAGCTGCCCTGCAAGGCTTCAGGCTACCCTACGCCCAAATACCGCTGGCTGAAGGACAACAGCCCTTTGGAGCCTGACAGTCGCTTTCGCCAGACCGTCACAGGGTTGCTGATAGAGAGCACGCAGCCCAGTGACTCTGGAACATATGTCTGCGAAGTGTGGAACAGTTATGGCAACGCTGAGGTCATGGGGCGCCTGTACGTCAAACGTAAGTCTTTTAATAAAAGGACGGGCTCCGCTATATTATCTGTAGCAGACGCTGCTGTACTCCAGCACAAAGTCGTTGTTAACTGTTCCTGACATTTATGATTGTGTTAAAGAATAGATGGCTAGTATGACTTCATGTGGGTGAAGGGAACATGACATATCAACTAAATTAAACAACGAACTTGGCTGAAAAACATTTCCAGAAGCAACACTGAGACAGATAAATTTTCATTACCTCTGGAAAAATAAAAATTGTATACATGTATGTGAGATAGAAGTGATCACCAACAGATGAGTTCAACAAAACAAATTCACACTATTGAGTTTACTGGAAATTCTGTTCCGAACCTGGCGATATTAATTTACAACCTTTGCTGGTCAAATCTAATATAAACTCACTCTCCTATCTTTCCATCTCTATCTTACTATCACCTTTACTGTCAACAAAGGCATTCAAAATATGTATTAAAATCTAATTTGTAAAAGTAAATTCTGTGATTTCTGTGTCCACAGAGCCCTTGAAAGCAGTGGTCAGCCCCCGCAAGGTGAAAGGCAGTGTGGGTAGCAAGGTGTCTCTGTCCTGTAGCGTGAGCGGCTCAGATGAGTACGAGCTGTCATGGTATCGCAACGGAGAGATCATCTATCCTGGCAACAATGTCCGTTTCACTGGGCTGAACCGGGAGAACCTCATCATGGAGGGAATGTCAAAAAGTGATGGTGGAGCTTACCAGTGCTTCGCCAGGAAGGGCAAGATGTCTGCACAGGACTTTGTGCAGGTTATCCTTGAAGGTAAAATAGCTGCAGCATAGAGGCATCCATGCACACAAATGCTGACCAAAAGCTACAGCGTAGCAGCTGTCTGTGCATAATCAGTGAGTTAGCAGAAACAGATTCAGGCCTTGAAGATCAATACAGGGTTTATGTGTTAATGGCATGCTGCTGTGACTCTCTGCCACCACCAGTGTGATCGTCCCAGACTTCACAAACACATACAAAAACACATGTACACACACTCTTTAATCCAATATCTTACCTTGGCAGCGTTGCTTAGGCAACTGTCTCCTGTGGCCATGGGAGCTGTAAAAAGAAGATATTGATAATCTATAATCATGTGGAATAGACCTAGATTATCAGAGAGCAGCAGCAGGCAGACACAGACATTTCAAAAGCCAACCACTCTCTGTGTCTGGGAGGAAAGCTCCTGGATCATAATGAAAAGCACCGAATGGTGAAGTCTTGACAAAAAGTCTTTTTTTTTCTGTTTTCCTTTTGCTGCCTTATAATTATTCAACAAAAAAAGTTTTTTTATGACAAAGATTAACCTCCAATAGCAAATATACAGTAACATCTTCTCACAAACACTGTGGGTAAATAAAAACAGAATCATTTCAGCTGATAAGTAAATTACTTTGATGACATGATATGACAGGACTTCATTACATGCTGTGTGATCTGACCACTTATCTTACTGCTATATGCACAATGAAAAGCTTTTTGAGTTCTCATGGCCTCAGGAAATGTACACTGCATATTCATTATAAAGCCAGTGCATCCGATTACAGATAGTTCTCAGAGCAACCTGCTTAGTCTGTCTCTGCAAGCACTATACCTTATCAGGAACAATGAAAAACAATAGGACACTCCATAGGAATAGTTGGTTTGCAGTCAGTACTCACAGGTGTTATGATGTCAAAATAATTGGATTTGTATTGTGAAACATTTTGTTGCTCATTCAAGTTCCATTTTTAACTCTACCGCTTTTGTTTTCGGTATTGTTTTTGGAATTGTTTAAGCTTTTCTCCCTGTGCTCGCCCACACACTTTCAGTCAGCCTGTTCACATATCCCTTACTGCCAAAGTTAGATTAACTAAACAACTCAATAACATGCAACTGAACATTTCACTGTGCCCAAACTGGAACTACCATAGTCTAGAGAATAATGAGCTATTCTTAATTTTGATATCTTTGTCATTCAAAATACATAAAAAACACAGGCAGTTGTGTTATGGTGGTCCGAGATGCACGGCTCATAACTGTGATGTCACTGGTTTGAATCTTGAGATTGACCAGTATTGTATATACACTGATCAGGCATAGCATTATGACCACCTGCCTAATATTGTGTTGGTCCCCCTTATGTGCTCAAAAATGCTCTGAACCATTGGGCATGGACAAGTGAACCTCTCAGGGTGTCCTATGGGGTCTGGCACCAGGACGATGGCACTGGATCCTTTGGGTACTCTGGCTTGTGCAGTGGGGCCTCTGTCAATCAAACTTGTTCCACCGCCTCCTGTTGATGCTTGATCAGAATGGGGTCTAGGAAGTTTGGAGGTCAAATCAACATCTTGGACCATTGTCATGTTCCTCAAGATGTTCCTGATTGGTTGATGTTGTTGCCATGTGGTGGGGTGCATTTTCCTGCAGGGGTAGGCCAGTGACATTTGGGATTTCCATTTGCATGAGGGAGTGTGCTTGTTCTGGGACAATGTTCCTTTGGGTGTCTAAGTCTCATCAACACGGATGTTAAAATCCAAGGTTTTCCAGCAGAACACCACATAGTATCAATGTTATTCACTTCACCTGTCATTGGTCATAATGTTGTGGCTGATCGGTCTATTTGTTGTCCAAAAAAGCTAAAATGACCCCAAAAGTACATTATTAATTTCTCTATTGTTTACTATACCTGAATAACAGTAAAACTCACCATGAATGAATGCTTTCTCAGTTATTTGTTTGATTTTACCTTCTGTTTTAATCACCACCGTGTT
>OMNN01100126.1:3875-28949 GCA_900302755.1 Chromis chromis | reverse complement strand
TTGGGTGTCTAAGTCTCATCAACACGGATGTTAAAATCCAAGGTTTTCCAGCAGAACACCACATAGTATCAATGTTATTCACTTCACCTGTCATTGGTCATAATGTTGTGGCTGATCGGTCTATTTGTTGTCCAAAAAAGCTAAAATGACCCCAAAAGTACATTATTAATTTCTCTATTGTTTACTATACCTGAATAACAGTAAAACTCACCATGAATGAATGCTTTCTCAGTTATTTGTTTGATTTTACCTTCTGTTTTAATCACCACCGTGTTCCCCCTCATCCCCCAACGCAGATGGCACTCCGAAAATCTTGTCGTCCTTCAGCGAGAAGGTGGTGAACCCAAATGAGCCCGTCTTCCTGGTCTGCAACGTCAAGGGCACGCCGCCTCCCAGGTGCAGCTGGTCACTGGACGACGACCCCGTCATCAAAGACAGCCACCACCACCTGGGCCACTACGAGACCCACGAGGGCCACGTGGTCAGCCAGCTCAATGTCACGCACACCCAGGTGCAAGACGGCGGGGTGTATCGGTGCACGTGCAGCAACTCGGCCGGGGTCGTGTACCACCAGGCTCGAATAAACGTAAGAGGTGCTTGTCAAATCAGCTCCTCCAAGAACAACAATACACATACCTGTCTGTCTCTCTGTATGTCTGTGTCTGTCTTTGCAGTACATGAGCAGTGTCTGTTGTTTGGGTCTGAGAATCAGTTGCACTTTTTTTTAAGGATTTTGTTGGTTCCTTTACCTTCCTATGCGCTCCTATTGATACTTTTTCTTTATGTTTGGATTTTCTCATCTTTGCTCAGTAATTTAGTCGTATTGTTAAATCTAAAATGGCATTTGCATCTCCTTTAAGGTTGTGCTCCAATGATAGATTTTGCTTGATCTTTTTTGTTCCTTTTCACATGTTACTATCTTTTTTCTCTGCCACGATATTGCAGCTTCGTCTTTTCCTCTTCAAATTATTACTGTGCTTTTCCAACATGCCTGTATTTTTAGGTCAAATGAATTATCCTGGTTTGCCGCTCATAAGCGTATCTGGATATGGTTTGTAAATAGCCAGAAGAAAAATATATTTCTTCTGTTTGAATATATTTATCCGTGGTGTGCTTGTGTGTGTGAGCGAGTGTTCATGTGTGTCTGCGTCTGCGTGTATTTGCTCAAGCAGCCAGTACAAGTCTTCACGATCAGATGTTAAAGCGATTACTCTGTTTCCATTTTATGAGACACAGAATGAGGCGCAGAATGTATTACATTTTATGAGACGCACGATGTATTACAGCCGAGTTAAAAGTATCGCTAGTGCAGTGTTATTTAAATGTTTTCCTTCAGATGTTTAGCACACTTTAATCTGCTTGTCGTTTCTCCGCCTTATAGCTTGTGGTAAAGCAAACAACAAAACTTTAAACAGCAGTTTTCCTGCATATCTAAGTGTTTTGGCGGCAGGGTACCATATGTGAAGCTGATGAGGGAAACCGTTTCATGTTTAAATATATAAATATATGTCGAGAGTCATGAGCCTATTTGCAACAACACCAAAAATAAAGCTGCTCTTGTGATTTGATATCCTTTAAACGTCTTTATCAAGAGTCCTCTCTCGATCTCTGTCGCTTTTTAGGCCGTGCCAGCATTCGTCCAATGAAAAACATCACAGCAATTGCTGGACGGGATGCCTTCGTTCACTGCCGTGTGATAGGTTACCCTTACTACTCCATAAAGTGGTACAAGAACTCTGCACTGCTACCATTTAACCACCGACAGCGAGCATTTGAGAACAACGGCACACTGAAGTTGACCAACGTGCAGCAGGTAGATGCTGGCGAGTATAACTGCAAGGTGATGGTCCAGCCCAACAAGATGGATTCCCAGAGTGTCCATGTTCGTGTGAGGGGTAAGTTAGTTGAGTTACATGTGTTGTGCAACCTTGATATGTTATTGTTTGTCATATAAATTCCATCTTGAGCATAACCTGTTGTAAACATTGTCACGCTACAGGTAAAAATTATGTTTCTATTAGTAATATAACATTAATATGCTATCTGTAAAACAGTGCAGTTCTGTAGCTGTTAAGAGGACATAGTCTGACCCACTAAATGTAGACTTTGAGTATAAGCCTTTCATTTCCTACATGCATTTCCCATTGCTTTCTCATCCCCATCTGCTATCTGCACCATTTTGAAAATCCCCTTTGCCAATGGAAACAACAGCAACAGCCTCTTACCTAGCAACTGAAAAGTTTTGCTAAAGATTTCGATTTTGCAATCAGAGTGGCTTCTTTGGGTGAATTAGCCATTTTAATGAAAGGGCTCACCTCTCTGTGTGCAAATGTTCCACCAAAACAATCCCCTTGTCATTATTTTGCAGGGGCACAGTTGCTGCATGTTTAGCTTAGCACCGCCCAAGACAATTGTGATAGGTTTAAAGAACTGCAAACAAGCCCGATAGCAAAACGGTTATGAGGTGCAGGCAGACCATTCTCCAGTTTTTGGTTATTTTAAAGACGGAATAGGCAAACATTCTTAAGGGCTTTATTTAGATTCACTCCTCCCAAACCTGCAAACACAACATGTCTGAGCACACCTGGAGGACTATTCCATGAGAAGGAGAGCGTTGGTGGGGAGAGGGACTCAGCGCATTAATAATAACTCATGTCTAAAAACACACAAATAGGCTACATCATCCCATCTGCAAGCTAATATATACAAATATTAGATAAATACCACCACCTGTGCTCACAGCAAGGCTACAGTACAGACAATACACATAGGCTGTAGATGTAGATGTTAGAACTAGATTGGTGAAGTGCGGCCACATTTTACATTTCTATTTAATCACTAGCTTCAGCAATGTGTTGTGAAAGACTCCATTGGCTGCATTGCCAGAGTAGCAACTAGGCCTCTATATGGTTAGACAGGCAGGTAGACCATTCAATCACCTCATGCAGGCCAAATACAGAGATTGGATAGACTTTTTACAGGCCTGGTGTAAATAAACTTTTAGCAAAGATAACAAAAAAATGCCCCTGTCGTGCACTGCTTACCCTAGCTTTAATTAGTAAGCAGATTTTGTTGCCTTTGAACGGAGCCAGCAAGCTGCTCCCAATGGAGTCAAGCAAACTGAATTGATCTTCTAATCTAGCATTTAGCCAGAGAGCAACGCAAATATACCTTTAAACTGCCTCAAGTTTAACTTTGTGTGATGCGGTGGTGAAAAACAATTCACATACTTTATAAAACTGAATTTAATAGAAAGTTTAAATTGGAAAACAGCTCACTTTTCTTCCCCCCTCTCTACACACAGACGCAGGTATATAAATAGATCTCACCAGACCTCTAAATTAATCTACCTGATATTCCTCAGTACATAAGTGTGGTTTATGAAGACAGTATGATTGCCGCTGATATTACAGGGCCGAGTGACTGATCTCCACTGAGGTCTTCCGACTGTAATAGGTAATACTAAAAAGGCTGCCCCATTATGCCCCCATTTCCTTCCCTCTCTACAGTATGTTAGGCTGTTGTCACTATATTACGCTTTCCCATGGAGCGAGGGAAACAGAGGGAGAAAGAAAGTGAGAAGGAAAGAGAGAGTGATGATATAAAGCAACACTTCCCAGTGGTGCTATAGTGAGCGAGTGCATTTGTTAATTTACTCTGCTCATGCTTAAAATGCGGAAGTGTCTTTGGGGATCCCAGGAGTCCATTATCTCCACTTTGTTGTGAATTAAATAAGCTGCTAAAGTGCTGCTTATTTCACTGTTATTTGAACTCACTGGACACTCACACAGATGACTTGTGTGATGGCTGGAGATTTCCCAGAGAATTTATCACAGGCAATTTTAATAGATCTCATTGTATAACTGTGTGATTATATTATGCAGCCAGAGTGAGTTTGTTTCTGGATTCAAGCTCAAGTGAGGGGCTTTAAGGACCCCTCAAGATACATCTAAAGGGGTTTATTGTCTAAATTTTTGAAATTAATATTAAGATTAGATTTTATGTCACTGGATAAAATATTCAAGTAGTTGCCAGGCTGAAATATAGGTATCTATATAGGTTAGTAAATCAATTGATGATTATTTACAGATGAACAGAAAAGTTCAGCTTCTCTTAGATTTCTTTTTCCAGCCAACCTGAATGAGTCACCTGAAAGTCATTGTTTTCTTGTTCTGTTTCTGTCTGCTCCTGTAGCTTGTTGTGTTTAAAGGACAAAATGTTCCAGTCTGAGAATGGCAGGGAATTATTGCAGAATGTTTTGCTATTCAGGTCTTTCATGTTCTTTCAGTGACCTCTTTAAAGAAAGATAGTTAGACGATTGTAGGATTAGACTGAAAAAAGGACACAGTCCCTGCCACAGAATCCAGGGAATTAAAATGGTCTTTGAAACTCTGGGCTGAAAATCACATTTGATCTTTATTTCTTCTCCTGCCTGCAGTCCCTCCCTACATTCAGCCCTTTGAGTTTCAACGGTTCACCATCGGTCAGCGTGTCTTCATACCCTGCGTGGTCATGTCAGGCGACCGGCCCTTGGACATCACGTGGCAGAAAGACGGACGGCCAATCCCGGCCAGCCTGGGCGTGACCGTGGACAACATCGACTTTACCAGCTCCCTGCGTATCTCCAACCTAACGCCCGACCACAATGGAAACTACACCTGCATCGCCCGCAATGAAGCTGCTGCCGTGGAGCACCAGAGTCAGCTTATAGTTAGAGGTGAGGAAGCACAATGAAACTTATTATACATCTGAATCCACCTAGTGGACTATAATCTGCAGTACATGCACAACTTTTCATCTTAACCAATCCCTGCAGAAGTCAGCTTCACGTTTCTTCTACCTGGTTGAAGGTAAAACAGCTAGCATAGTGTTTGTCTGGTGTGAAAACCCACCAAACAGGTGCTCAATATTAAAGACACCAAAAATGTTATGTATCACTGTCAGCTGTTGCTTATTTGTTGTGTCTATGTGCAGTTCCTCCTCAGTTTGTGGTTCAACCTGAGGATCAAGATGGGATCTATGGGAAAACCGTGACTCTTAACTGCTCCGCTGAAGGCTATCCCCCTCCCACCATTGTTTGGGAACACTCCAAAGGTACATTCAACATTGTATAAATAAACAATACTGTACTTTCCTTATGTACTTACAGTGACACACATAAGCACGTGAAAATGGTCATTTCTGTTGCCCTCAAAACACGGGAGAGATGATTTTACATGTGAGTGGGTTCCATTTGCTTCACCCACACCCAAAGCATATGTGTGTGAATGCACAACACACACAGCCATCTGCACTGCAAATATGGGCTGGGGGCTTGCAGGGTCTCCACCTGCATCATTAGAAAGTCATCAGAGAGGGATGGACAGACTGAAGCCGACAGACAGACAGACAGGAAGGCAGCAGGTGAGTTCAGCCACTTGAGCAGGGCAGATGAAGAGGGGCCCCAGATGTTTGCTCCATCATCCATATAACCAGGGATGAAAGCTTCTCCAACAGAAGGACAACAACCAATGAGGAGAGTGTGTTTGCCTGTGTGTGTGTGTGTGTGTGTGTGTGTGTGTGTGTGTGTGCTCGGCCCCATGATCAAAGGAATGAAAGAATCAGATCTGTTTTTCACCCTTTGATGGGATTTGTGTGTGCGCGTGAGCGTATGTGTGTGCATGTGAGACAAGCCGGCCTCATGCCTGATTAGCACTGTCTGACCAGTGCTGATCAGTATGTATGGAGAGATCAGGCTGAGCAGTGTGTCTGTCTACTCACTTGTAGTGTTTGAAACAAGCTTTACCAATCCTGAGGGAAGCACCACAAGGTTCACTTAACCAGCCGCCAGTTTGTTTTTATGGTTTTTGGGGCATTTGTCACATATTTCTACCTCGGTTTTTCACACCCTTCCTGTGGCTCTATGATATGTTGTTGTACAGGATATCAGTCAGAGCAAAGGGACAATGAAAATCACCTCAGAAAAAATGTGGCTTGAGGAAGCTAATTTGTTGTAAGCCAGAGTACAGTTTGTCCAGAGAATAGCTGTCTGGCATGCTTTTACTGCAACAGAAGTAGCTAAGAGCCAGATGAGTGTCTCTGGGAGATATGGAACAGTAAGTAAAGGTCAACTGCCATTAGCATAACGACTAGCACTATATGGATATGCAAAATCCATAATTCAAGGAAGAACACATCCACCTCCCTCTCCCTCTCATTCAGAGCCAGGGGAGCAGGAACAAAGTCACCACTTGACCCTTTGCTAGCCACGGCCACTTGACTGCATTTTAATTAAAAAGCAAAAACCCACAGCTCCCTAAATGGCCTAATCTGTGCACGCTAACTTTAACACAAGCTAATGCAACGTCTGGCTCAGTTCACTTGTGTTTAATACTACATGAGCAAGGTGGAATACGATGCTTTCATCACTTTTAGAGCAGACTGCTCTGAAGACATTAGCCTTATAATTCAGTGTTAGTGACATTTCCTACAGATCTCAGGCTGACACTGCAAAATGAGATACTGTATTTTTTAACAATAAAAGAGGGATGATTACATCATTTTCTATTAAAAAAAGATAGAGATTAATTACACACGGGTGGCAGGCCAGAATATGTCAAAGATGTCAAGTCCAATTATTTTAACATCCTTCACAGGTGGATTACAAATGTCAGTCGTAGAGGACTTTTGAGAATTGAGAATAGTGCAAAGCTTGTTCTCAAAGCAGACAAATCCATGCCTTTCAGATTCGCCTGTCCTCACTTAGATTACACTGAAATGTGTTTTTAAGGTCATTTATGGATGTGTTCCTTTGATTCCAGTAATTCAGCATACAGTAAATGCAAAGACTAAATCCAGACACAAAAACAAAGAGTCAGAAAATCCTCATCTAACTTCAGTGGGCATCTCTAAATCTCACTGGTTGGGCCCAGTGTTACAAGGCTAGCTGCAATACAAGGCCTCTCTCTGCTCTCCTTCTGCCTGTTGTTCCTCAGCACCAATCTGCTGTCTTGTTAAACATGAGCATTATGTCTGTTCTGATTGCATCACACCAGCAGCTCGGCCTGCTCAGCAGCTGTTTGGCGATTTAAGGATTTAGGCCTGGTGTTAAGAAACATGTTTACAATCCTTCCTAAATCTGACAGGCTTTGTCATCAAATCTGTAAACACAGACGCATGGTCAAATGAATGCGCATGCACACACACACACTCTAGGTCATCTTACTATTAAGTATTGTATGCTGTTTTGGCTTCATACGTATTTTTCACCACTGAATTTTACATATTCACACCGCTCCTCCACTTTCCTTTGTCTTTCCTCCTCTTATTTGCACTAGGTGCGGGCGTCCCCCAGTTTCAGCCCATCCTTCTGAACAGTGGCTCTCGTATCCAGCTGCTGAGCAACGGTTCACTGCTTATCAAACATGTGCTGGAGGATGACAGCGGCTTCTACCTGTGTAAGGTCAGCAACGACGTGGGAGCTGATGTCAGCAAGTCCATGTACCTCACCGTCAAAAGTAAGAGCCTGTGTCTGATGCACTATCAATAACAGCTGATAGGCAATGTGAGCAATTACAGATGACTCCTAGCACATATAGTAGACAGGCTGTGCAGGCTATGAGCGAACTGAGTATAAGAGTTATAGTTTTTGGTTAGAATACATCCACAAAACATCTCACTTCATCAGGCCCAAATAGTGTATGATAGAAAAGAGAGATGAGCAAGTTCAACACATCATCAGTAATTATTCATATAAAACATATTACTAGTGAAAGAGACAAAGAACAGGACGGCAGTCTGCTGAAACAGTGGAGGCTTACAACCATTACAATAAAACTCTAAAGGACCAGGAGCTGCTGAACATTTTTCTGTATAAATCTATTTGTATGAAGACAACTGCATCCTTCCTCCAGACCTTCACATTTTTCTACTGAGTATATGTAACCATGCTTCTGTTTTGGTGCCTGTGCATGTGTGTTCCCGTTGCTCTCCTCAGCGGTTAGTATGTTAATGTCCGTGAATACAGGTCTCCTGCCTCCACTGAGCATTAGTATGTAGCTCCCCTATAGAGCGAGGAGTGGCTCCTCATTTTCATGGTGCTTAGATGCGAGTGGGGCTTATTTTCCCTTTGCTACAGTTATCAAACTGGAGCACGAGGTTCCCCGCTGATGAGCAGCCCTCTTTCTGTCTCTGTCTGCTCTCTATCTCTTTTTCTTTCTTTCCCCACTAGCCCAAAGTCTGATATACATACAAGAACAAGGCTACAGTTTTACTCAGAATTTAAAGTCAGTCTGACTGGATAGAGGTCAGGTGTTCAAAATATTCTGTATCTAACCTTGACCTCTGACCTCTCTGTGGAAGGACAGCCAGAGACAATAACTTGTGTAGAACACTCTTCTTCTGGGTAAATCTGTATTTTTATATCAGTAATATCAGCTGGCATGTCACGGATATTCATGTGTCACTGTAATTAAGCCTCGCAGTGTACAAGGCTGAGAAGCTGTCAGTGCTGCAGCAGCTGACTCGTAGACGAACACACTCTGTCTTTTCATAGGTCAGTTTGCTGACTGTGGCACCCAGTTGCTATGCAGCAAGTTGACCTATGGCTGTACTAACCTTTTTTCTTCCATTTCCTACCACGCAGAGAGTAAACACTGTGGCTGCAGCTACAGTACGCTCAACTCTCAGCAGCATATCAAACTCCAAACATTGATTTTTAGGAAATATATTTAAACTACAGAAAATTATGAGTGAGCAAGTTATTGTGGCGTACAGGATATTTTAACCTATAACTGAGAAATGCAGATAATAAATTGGACCTGCATTTGTTCATGATGTGCTTGTGCAGTATCTCTTGGACTCCATTATACCAATATGCGCCCTTCAGGGTCAAAGAGAAAGCTAAACAGGTTAGACTGAGATGATATAGCTCAGTAATCTAATCAGGACTGTTGGTGCATTGAACTATAGTGCAGATCTTCTCTTTTTCTCTCCTCCCTGACCTTTTTGTTTTTGGTCTTTTAGTCTTTTTGTGAGGTCATCTTGTGGTGACAGGAGTCCACTGAGAGAATATGCAGCAGCAAGAGGAGTGTTAGTGTTTTTCTGGATGACTAAACACCAGTCATCTCCATCTTTACCTGCTCTACGTTAGTGTTTTGTAGGTTTATGTGTATTTGTACATGGAGTTCTATAGAGGGGGGCAGTAATAGCATTGCACATGTGTCAGTACTGCAGGAGTTTATGAGCCCAATCAAACCTGGTGTTGTGGCCTTCTTTCTGTTAGTGTGTGCACATGCAGTTTACACACATGTAAAGCAGATGAGATGGATATTGAAGTGTATTTTCCTCACTCTGCTCCATTGCCTTGACACCAATCACAGTTTGATCCACTCTGCTGAGACCCATCTGCCATTGCACATACGTTTGTGTATGTGTGTGTGTTTGGAGAAGATGAACAATAAATAATAAATACCTACAGGACATGATAGAAAGAACAGTGGTCTGTTTATATAGCTTTATTGGTATGCATTTTGCAGCAATGTAGAAAATGAGGGTGTGTGAAAAGTAAACAGAAATTGCATGCAGAGTTTCAGTTTCATTGGTCTTTATAATGAGTTGTATCATCTACCATAGTACTGAGAGTGTGTGTGTTGTGTGTCTGTGTGTGTGTGAGGGCTGACCCGTCAGATGCACTCTGCTGTTGCTCCAGGCTACAGTTTCATGTTGTTCTCGGCTCTATCAAAGGGAATTTTGACAACTTCTGTGCTGAATAATGTACGCTTCTCATAACTCGTAGTTTCATTAACATGGACTGTAATGGTAACATCATTTACAGCTTCTATTATTTATATAAAAAACATGTTCTTTCGCTTAAAAATTAATTTACATATTTTTTCTAGTAATTTAATGGAAATTAATTATGAGTTGTCACTTTTCATTGCATCTTTTTTTCTCACCACAAGTTGAACATGATTGTTTACAAAATGAGCAAAGTAGGACAGTAAATGTTTGCTCAGTTAATAACTGTAGTTAATTGCTAGTCAATGAATTTCTCCCTTTTGCATGAGATACACACCGACTGCATGCAGCATCTGTTATTACTGCAGCTAGTATTTTTACTCTGTAACTGTTGAATAGCTTCAACGCACCTGCACCAAACCTCCGCTTCTGACCAGGTGATTCCCTTTAGGAAACATGCAGGCATGCAAAAGTCATTAGAAATGCCAGTTCATGTAATCCAGGCCGTATTGTCAGGAGCTTGTAAATTAATTTCTGCAGAACAGGTCAAAATTTAAGAAACTGCTATTGGTTACAAACAGTTATCTGGATAGTCCTGCAATGGACTAGTGGCCTGTCCAGGGTGTGTCCTGCAGGTATAGCTATTAATGGACTGTTATGATAATTATGATGATTATCTGATTTGACTTGTGTTAAATGCAGAATTATTGTACTTTTTTTTGCCACAATATAACATTTGAAATATATTTTTGCTCTTTCATGCAGTCAATATATATAATATTCCCTTTACTTGATCTGGTGTCTACTAGTGCCTGAATGGTGGTGGATTTTTTATACCGATATACCCGCATCTTCAAGAGTTTAAAATATACATGAAACCACTATGGTTTATATAAACTTTGTAGCATTTCTCATTTCGGTTCCCCTAATTTTTGTACAGAGTGGGACATTTTACAGTTGTCATTGCACCATGGCTGATAAACTATTTAATGGAGACATTATTTCTAAACGATCTCAAGCATATTTCCGCACTGCACTTTCTTGTTATTTATTGGCCGACATACTGTGTGTACCGATGCCAGTAGTGTATGTCTGCAGACTAATATCAGCGAATATATCAATTTAGCCGATTTATCAGCCTAGCTCTGATAAATAATAATAATGAAAAGCTGGCATCAAGTCAAATCAAATGTGGGCACAGTTCTCTTTGTACTCTCTGTACATTTACTTCTGAATATTATTATTATTATTATTGCAGTGTCATTTAAAAGCTTCTAAGTCTTTTGTGATTCGGTTAGCATTGATATGTCATCTTCACAGTTGGAATAGTTCATATTACAGGAAACAGTAATATGTTCTCTGAACCTATGATAATACTTTGTGCTGTTCTTCCTCTGCTGCCATTGGCTGCTTAGTCATTACATGCTGGCTCAGCCACATGTTTGTCACTCATCAGCAGATCATATTTCACATTTTAAACCCCAAAACGTATTCACACACTCAAGATGCTTTCTATAAAAGTGTACTTAGTCGCATGAGTGGTTTGAAAAAGGGAGACCATTACTGTACTCAAACTCACTAGCACCATTATGTCCATAGTTAAGTGTTTGTGTGTGCGCTTGTGTGTAATTACACATTTCTTGTTATTTTTATGCATACTTTAGTTTTTATACATACTGAAAGCAAATTTTATTACATCTGTGTTTGTGTATCCATGCATGGTGCATTGTGTGCATTCTCCTTGCATGCAGCGTGTGCAGTTGTGTGTGGTGTGTGTGTGAGTGTGTGTGTTGAGACGTTAGAACTCTTGAGTGCATTTCTGCCTCATTTAAATCCGTCAATACCTCAATTAGAAGCCGACGTGGGGCTCAAGGGAAGAGCAGTCTGCATGTTTCTCTGCTTTATTTGCACTCTCCGTCTGTCTTTGTTTCTCACACATCCAGCAATGAGAGAAAGATTAAAAAGATAAATAACACATTATTTGTTTCACTTTAAACCCTTGTTCATTTGCTGGCAGCTGTTTGTGCCATCCAAGTGTCTAAATCTGCCATTGCTGTCAACAAAGCATATATTTATTTGCCATTTTAGATCAGTTTTTAGCTTTACTGAATCACAGCGCTAACAAAACTGTTTCAATCTAATGAATATTGGAATAAAATATCAGGTTTTAAAGTCTTTATACATCATGTTGCTGTTAGTCCTCTTACTAAATCACAACATCAGAATCGTGAATCCTGTTAAGTGTCAGTTGTTGTACTTGTATAATAACATCACTCTCTTGTGTGAAATGATACTGCAAATACATCTTAATTCAAAAAGCCCTTTATACAGCAGTTCCTCAAGCTCATTAGCATATGTCCACAGTGTGAATTTAAGCAGGATTAAAGTATAACTTAACACTAACTTAACTTAATACAGCTAACAATTATCAGTTAGTCTAATTGCTGAGTTTATGAAATGTCACATAAAAAGTCATAATTTTCATCATATACAATTTACTATTTGAATTTCTCTCAACTGATCATTCACTTAACCTCTTCTCCAAGAGTGAAATTATTGTGGCAGCAACTGTTTTTGAATTGTTTTTCCAGTGAAAAGAATCAATAGGGTGGTGTTTGCTTAATTGCCCTCACCTAATCCAAAAATAACAGCGCAAAAATGAACATTGAACAGTGTGTTTATTTGATTTAACTTATGCTGCAACATCCTGTGCTACCTAGCTCACATGCAACTTTAGCCTAGTTATTTTAGCTTGATATCATGTACCAAATACACCTTTTACTGGTTTCACATTGTCGTCAAATAGAAACATTAAAAAGTCAATGTCGTCGTATAGCTCACTGAATTAAGGTGTTACCATGTGGGCGCAGGTCGCCAGCAGCAGTCATGAGTTCGAGTCCGGCTCAAGACCCTTTGCTGCATGTCACTCTCCTCTATACCGTCTTTCACCCTGTCTCTCTCTATCGATAAAAATGGGAAAAACTCCCCAAAAAATACTTTAAAAAAAGTGAATGTCAACAGCTGCCAGCTAGAAATGGGAAGCTGCTTTTCTCTACCTCTGTTTAAAAACACTGAACGTAATACATGGTTTCAAATATTACAAAGGGGAATACTGTAAATCTGCCACAGTTATCATTGTAAAAACCTGAAAGTTTGTTTAAAACATGACTGGAACTATTAAAGGACCAGTGTGCAGGATTTACTGGCATCTAGTGGTGAGATAGTAAAATGCAACCAACTGAGTACCCCTCCCAAGCGTAGGGGAACCTATGGTGACTGCCACCTTAAGGTAAAAATGTCTTCTCTGCATTTAATGTTTGAGTTTTCTGTTCTGGGCTACTGCAGGAACACAGCACTGCAACATGGTGGGCTCTGTAGAAAAGACCAGCTCCCTGTGTAGATATCAAGGGTCGTTCTAAGCTAATTTAAACACTATGATTGTTATATTCACGTGATTATACGCTAATGACAACATGATTATGAAAAGTTTATTCCATTTCTGCTAATAAATCCTCCTAAATCCCAAACCCTGGTTCTTTATCAAATAGTTGTTTCAGCCATAATTGTTTTTTAGATGCAATAACGATTTCACCACCAAGGTAAAAGTTTTTGTTCAAAAGATGTTCTGTGAAGCCGTAGTTGTTCCAAACCGTGCTTATGGTTTTATTATACAGCATTTATCTTTGTAGGAATGATTCCTCCTCCATGCTGCTCAGTGACAGAAAGTCAGACACAATGAGGAGAACCTGACAACGTGGTCAAAGCATCTGAGAGGGTTCAACCTCTTTGTATTTTGGTCTTTTATCCCGTATCCCTCTATATCTCCGTCTCTTCCTTTCCGCACCTTCCTGTCTTTGTTTCCTCTCCTTCCCTCCCCTCTCTACCCCCTCAGCTCTCCCTTTCTCCCTTGTCTCCCCTCTTCCCACTCACACTTTCTCCTCTACCCGTCCGTGTTTTATTACCAGGCCCCTGTAATATTGCTGGATATTAAAAAATATACATCAACTGAGCAATTACAGGCTATCAAAAAGAATAGGTTTAGCCCGGGGCCCTGCAAGTGCTGCACGGTAGATGCATAGAGATGAGATGGGGAGGAAGCGAGTGAGAAGCCTTACCTTAGCTCGGGCCACTGAAGCACAACCGAGATCAGTGAAGATTGTAGAACATTTTTGGCACCGCACTGTACTTTGCATGTTTCATTCACACATGTACACACAAATACAAGGTCAAAGAACGGTTGAAATATCTCCAAGTGTACAGAGATGTATTCATGTATACATATTCATATACAGGAGCATACTGTACACACACCTACGCAGACAAGCGTGTGCTCATACATACAAATATAAATGATGAATACTGTCATGCACTGTAGGATTTCCTCCAGAATCATTAACACACACGCATACAGTCTTTTGTTCTGTCATTGTGTGCCCTTTCCAGAGTTCTTCCAATGAGCAAACATGATCCTCGTTGATATTAACTTGCTCTGCCAAAGCCTCACATTTAGATGGAGAAAATAGCCCCTGTTAAGGAGCAATAACATTTAGAGAAGGGGCTGAGGAGACTCTGTTAATAGGACTCACTTAAAATTCATAGTTGCTATGCAAAATAAATCAGCGGTTTCCTGCACGGGGGCAGTGGGTAAGGGAATGATGGTGTACGGAGCGAGGGAGAGGGAGGGGCTGCAAGTGAATAAGAGATGAGGTTTAAACGTTGGCAGTCCCAAGTCTGACACACACAAAAACCCACAGACCTACGTGCACATCCACACACGCATGCATAAACACATGCAAGCAGCACCCCCTTTTGATTTTTACTGGCTGCTTCAAAGAAGGAAAAGTACTGTGAGAAAAAAGACAGAATAGATTACTGTATATCTCTATATGTGCTTGAATGTGTGTGTGCTCGTTCCTGATTTTAGTTTACAGCTTGGAAACTAAAGACCAAGTAATGTAGCACCACGGCTGATATTACTGTTAGATATTAACTTATCATAGCTATACGGGAATCAGCATGCGAGGTAATCTAATAACAGTGTCGCTATTAAATAGTTTTCTGCTAGGAGGCACATGTAAGTTATCTGTCTGTCCATTGGTCGGCAGGTTTGTCACCTACTTTTTTGTAAAGTAGGGAAGATTTGTAGTTTTAGGTGAACTGTGACACTTGGCATACATGTGCACACTTCCTTCAAGGTAAACTGTAGTACACTTGGTAATACCTTAACTTTAAATCTAGCGCTTTCATCAAATGGGCAGTGGTGGCCTAGTGGTTTGTGAAGCAAACTTGTAACCAGTGGGTTGCTGGTTCGAGCCCCCGGATTGGCAAGAGGTTGAGGTGGGAAAGTGAGAGCGACCGCTTGACCCAGTCACCACCACTGTGGGCCCTTGAGCAAGGCCCTTAACCCCTGACTGCTCCCCGGGCGCTGCACCGCGGCAGCCCACTGCTCGTAGTATGTATAGTTAAGGTTAACTTTGAATAGGATGGGTCAAATGCAGAGAAGGAATTTCCCCAAGGGGATCAATAAAGGTTAGATTATTATCGTTATTATTATTATCATCAAATCATATTTTTCATTCATCTAATATTTTCATCACGTACCTGCAGAATCTAATGACATTCCCACCGGCCGTACATTGCTGTATGTTGTGTCACAATAACCTGCTTTATACCTGCTAAACATCAGTGTTTCAACATTGATATCATTAGCACGTTAGCAGGCTGACGTTACCATTTAGCTCACACAAAAGCCTGACCAATCTGAAACTGGTTAGGCTGTAATATGTGTCCAATGTAGTTACATCTATATGCAACACTGAATGATAAATAACCACTGAGCAAAACACAATCTGCGACATTTTTCAGCCCGGGTGAGGTTTAACACATCAGGGTAATTCAAACACCATCAGGCAAATTGCCATTCACACAAGTACAGTATAATAAATGATTAATTATAATTTCAAGTACTTTAATTGACTTGTGATTGTCTAACCTTCCTGCCACTTCGAGTGCAATCAATCCGTACCAGACCAGTGCCTGTTTGAAGCCAAAACAAATGATTACAAAGTTATCTACAAATGCTGTTTGACCCAGGGGAATACTGCATGTGTGAGGAGGCATGTGTCTATTTCTACACTGTGTTTTCTGTTGTTGCTTCTGTTCTAGTTTGCATTTGTTTGTGTACATGCATCCCACATTTCTTTTTCCCGTCAGTGTGTACAGATAGATATTGTGCATGTGTGCAAGGCCAGCATCTCTCTATTTGTCTTTTTTTTTTTTTGCATTTCTGAATGTGAACGGGTGTGTGTGTGTCTTTATCCGTGCGTGTCTGTGTATGTTTGAAAGCCTGTGTGAGACAACAGCACGGCCAGCGGACTTGTCTGCTGTGTATGAATAATCAAAGTGGTCTCTCTCATCATTAAATCATCGCTGTCCTGGTGGGAGCCTGAGGAGGGAGATGGAGTGAGAGAGCGAAGGAGAGAGCGAGGGATCATAGTTAGCGCTGCAGGGGTACATGCTCTCTCTCTCTCCTCCATCGTGTACTGTGGCTGAGATGTGTCATGAGCATGAGTCTTTTCTGCTCTCTGTGCTCGCCCACTTAGCTCCCCCAGACACAGCCGCTCGCATACGCACACATTCATACATATGCACGCACACTAAAACACTCACTGCACACAGACACTTTATTCAGGAGTGTACAGACATTCACACACTGACTCCAGCACACATGTTGCAGGCCCGCGACCACTGCTACACAAGTAGCTGCCACATGTAGCTGCCATTACTGTTCCATTCAGTGACACAGCGTTCACTGCAGCAGGTTTACTCTGCAGATGCCATATAATAAATATCATATCCTGAGGAGTGGTCTGTTGAATGTAGAAAAAAGAAAAGTAGCAACAATTTTGGTGGCTAATTGACTGTCTAAACCTGCTCAAGTCATTTATTTTAGATTAGTAATGGCCAACATCGCTATACACCGATCAGCCACAACATTATGACCACTGACAGGTGAAGTGAATAACATTGATCATATTGGTACTATGTGGTGTTCTGCTGGAAAACCTTGGATACCGGCATCCATGTTGATGAGACTTAGACACCCAAATAAACATTGTCCCAGAACAAGCACACTCCCTCATGCAAATGGAAATCCCAAATGTCACTGGCCTACCCCTGCAGGAAAATGCACCCCACCACATGGAAAAAACATCCAACACTCAGGAACATCTTGAGGAACATGACAATGGCCCAAGATGTTGATTTGACCTCCAAACTTCCAAGACCCCAATCTGATCAAGCATCAATAGGATACAGTGGGACAAGTTTGATTGACAGAGGCCCCACTGCACAAGCCAGAGTACCCTAAGGATCCAGTGCCAACGTCCTGGTGCCAGACCCCATAGGACACCCTGAGAGGTCCTCTTGTCCATGCCCAGTGGTTGAGAGTATTTTTGACCACATAAAGGGGACCAACACAATATTAGGCAGGTGGTCATAATGTTATGCCTTATCGATGTATGAAGGCTATGGAAACATAGACTATATATAATAATGGATTAACCTTCTGAGACATCACTCATAGGTGTCCTGAAGAGCAGTTTTAAAGCTCAGTGTGGTGGTTTTAGCCGTGCAAACAATCTATGGGTCATGTACTGTCCTGTGACGGTACCGAAGTGTCACTCAAAGCAACCACGCCCGATAAGTTTGCATAACTTTAAGTCTTATTACAATTTAAACAAGTGACTTATGTAAAAAGTTACTCCCTGCAGTTATTAGCTGTAGAGATCAAAACAGTTCTTTGTTACAGGCTGTAAACAGGCTGTAAACATGTGTAGTTAGTGGCGGTAACCAAGTAGTAATCACACCTATGGCCTAGCTCTAACCCTAACCCTAACCCAAACCCTACACCCTAATCCTAAACCCTAGCCCATATAATACTTTCTTGGGATTTTCCATTTTCTTTGGTGTCTTACAGCTTTATTGTGCATTCAAAATTCTGCAAACCTATAAAACCTAAAGTCTGCACCAAGAAGAGTTAATCTCCCTCACAGAAAATACTGCTCTTTAGTCACCTGAAACACCTTGTATGAAGTCTAGGCTTTTCTTCTGTCACTTATTTATGTCATCATGTAGCACATTTTATAACAAATGCCTAGCTGCTAGTTTGGCACACCCTTAAACAAACCAATGGTTGCATTGCTTTCATTGGGCCAGCTGATTAATCAGAGCAGATGGGCTCTTCAGGAGTGGAACCTTAAAGAGACAAGAGCTAAAACTGAGCTTTTTAGAGAGAGTGTGTGAAGAGGTGCTACAGCAATGTACAATATGAGAAAAATAATGTGTGTTTTTTTTTAACATTAAAGCATGTAATTATATTCTAGTAGACCCAAAAATATAATATATAACCTGTAATTGTGTGTATTATGAGCACTTTAAATTATTCGAGCAGAATTAAATAGAAGACATAATATAAAACCCTGTTGCTGTAGTGGCCTTGTAATTGCACTTTATTCTGCTATGTAAAGAGAACATTATTGGGTTTGTTCATCTTGAAATATGTGGTCCAAAATTGGCAAATAACAAATAACAGAAGTGCTTTAAAGGTTGACATTAGTTGCGAATCATGAAGCTTTGAAAGGAGTTCAATGATAATTTTCACTGACAAATTTTGATGTACTTTGACATCATATACACCTGGCAGCAATAAGATCACTTTAATTTGCCTGGACAAGACATGTAATAATTACTTAGAGAAAGTCCATATTGATGAAGATTAGCAAGTTCATTCAGTCTGAGCAGACGGCAGAAGTTATTATGGCCTAATCTAATTCAGGAGCTTCACACTTTAGAGATCATTATAGCGTGAATAGCATCTGAAAGTCTCTGAGTGTTACGATCAGGAGACAGCTTCATGTAAGTAGGGAGAAGAAGACAGAATGAAACTAAGTGTGAGTATGAGAATAGTGTGAGTGTGAGACGTTCGCAACATACACTCATTCTGCAGAGTGACACACACTCACACACAGGCTAGATGTGTTGCTAATGAGCCTGGTGTGCGGTTACGGCGTAGAGCCAGACCGGCTCCACACTCAGACCAATGGGAGTTCAGTCAGGAGTCACCGCTTTTTTCTCTGTTCCTCTGCCTCATCTTCAGAAAGCAGCATGTTACCGTTCGCTGTCGTTATCAAAGCAGGCGCAGGCTTACCTGAAGGGCTCTTTTTCGATCTCTAAGTATTGCAGGAGACAGCTAGACTCAAACATGAGTTCATGATGGTCCCTGGAGTGTTTAAATGGTTGTCATAATTGTCAGAGAAAAAGAGAAACAGGGTTTTCTCAGCACAAGACAAGAAATACAGTACAATGTGCTGTGTTTTGCAAAATTTGATTTGATTTTAGTAAAAAGAGTGTACCAATTATACTAAAACATAACACATGTGACTGTTCTTCAATAGCGTAGCATAGCATATACTTCTAACAGCCTTTTAAGATATTTTAACCAATGTCATTTTCTTTTCATTTTCCCTCATTGCCACCATTCCCTCTCTTCCTTGCCTCTTTTCATCTTCTCCATCCAGTCCCTGCCATGATCACCTCCTACCCCAACACCACTCTGGCCACGCAGGGTGAAGAGAAAAAGATGAGCTGCATAGCTCACGGGGAGAAACCCATCATGGTTCGCTGGGAGAAAGAAGAGCGCATCATCAACCCTGAGACCAGCCGATATGTGGTCACTGTCAAAGAGGTGGCCGACGAAGTCATCTCTACACTGGTGGTGAGTGCTCAGTTTCACTGTAAATCGAGCGCATGTCTGAACCTTTTGGGGGTGCATGAACCTTCAGTCATTTTTTATCTGTACAGACAGCTGGAAAGCAGAGAGGGAGAAAGAGTCAGGGAGGCAGGGCAGAGATAATTCAGCCGAGAATATATTCACATAATATTAAAACCCTAAAGTACAGTATGAAATATTAAAGAGGCACCTTCCAGTTCAATTTAATGGTGGTTAAAACACAGTATGAAGGAGAACATATGTAATGCAGTAAAGTCCAGGAATATGTGCTGAGAGATAATCGAGTAGTTAAGTGTTTCACATGGATTTTTCCTTCGTCTCTACTTTATCTTGAAGTACAGAATGAAAGTATGAAACTTGAGTGCACTGTCCATCCTCTATTTTTTTGAAAAAGCACTTTGGATAAAACAGATTCCGAACAAATAGATCTACTCTGCCCACCTTGAAAGCGAGTTTGAGTTTGGTGTTTGTCTCTGCAGATTATGCCTACTGTTCGTGAGGATTCAGGGTTCTTCTCCTGTCATGCCATCAACTCCTTCGGCGAGGACCGAGGCATCATACAGCTGACAGTGCAAGGTAAGCTTTGCATTTCCTCAGACTCAGCTCAGGTGTTTAGTGGATATGTTTGGAAGAGAACTTACTTCATTCGTTTATTAATTTAATTGCTGCACTTCAGCATGTGGTATTGTGTCTCCTGATATTTATCCTTTCTCTCACTGGAGAATCACAGATTAAACCAATAAACTGATCAGTTCTGCATGTAGTTCTAGTTCAGGTCTCTTTCTTAACTCTTTCTGTTGTGCTCACATTTCCTCAGAACCACCCGACCCTCCAGAGGTAGAGATCCGGGAGGTTAAAGATCGAACCATAGCTCTCCGCTGGACCATGGGCTTCGATGGCAACAGCCCCATCACAGGATATGATATCGAGTGCAAGAACAAATCAGGTAGACTCAAAGGAAAAGAGAACTATGAGGCACACGAGGCAAAATGTACAACAATTACACGGGAAATCTAGAAACAACAAACAAGCAATGTGGTTTCCATTGCTAACCGTCTCTTCACCTTCTCCCCTCTTTCTAGCTTCATGGCTATCAGCCCAGGTAACCAAAGATGTGTCACCGCAGCTCAACCAGGCCACTATCATTGACCTCCACCCTTCCTCCACGTACAACATCCGCATGGTTGCAAAGAACATTATTGGCAACAGCAACCCCAGCAACGAGCTCACCATCACTACTGATGAAGCAGGTTAGTGAGCTTCTCATGAGCATGATACTCCTAACGTTCCCACCATGACCTTTTATATACATTTGTAACTGTTTTGTATAATCAGAGTGTAGATAAGCAACTCAAAAGTAGCAAATGATATTGATCACAACACTGAAATGTGCAATAATAAATGGATGAAATCATTTTGTAGGGTTGTTTGGAAAGAGGCTCTTAGATATAGAGTCTGCCTCCTCTGGGCCAACAGACCTGTTGAGTCATCTTGCACATAATTATTTTATAGTTGTTTTAAATGGAGGCCATCATCTTTTATATATATGGGGAAACAGATCAGTTCACCGTTGCTTTTAGTCAGCCCCATCAGTGTTCACTTATCCTCTATTGCCCATAATGATCCCCCCACAGGCATTCCAGCGCATTAAAATGGCACATTTTATCGGATTCATTGCTAAAATAAAGTAATAAACTTCATGTATCATTCCTCACATTAATCAAGGTTAAAGTTGATGATGTTACAAGTTTTTTTTTAAATTATTACTAAGTTGAGGTGAAAGCTGCAAGGCGCATGAACGAGCAAGAGGAAAAATACATTCTCAGCTCAACGGCTCCATCTAGTGAACATTAACAACCATCATGGTGGATCATCGCTCATTTTTTTCACAAGCAAGTAGTGATGTTGAATGATGTGCTTCGATTACAGCTCCTGACGGCCCTCCACAAGATGTCACTCTGGAGCCCACCTCCCCACAGAGCATCAAAGTTTCCTGGAAGGTGCAGTCCAAACTTTAAGAATCATATCATCAGCCAAAGCATTAAAACACATAGAATATTTCATGACATATATCTTGAGTCATCAAGAATTAAACAAAAAAGGGTACAGAACAACACAAAAATGATTCTTTTTATTTCAGTTTGTGGCTAGTTTTTCCATATATACAACAACGTGTAGACAAGAGAGAAGCAGTATTTGGTCTGGTAAACCTACATTAGATGTTGCTGTGTAGTTTTGTTATATTGCTTTTTGTTTTTATTTTTATATTTTTCGCGGACCCCAGAAAAGGTAGCAACCACATTGTGGAAAATAGCACTATAGGTATAATTTGTCATAAAGCAGACAGATAAACAGGATTAAGGGAGATGGATAGAAACTATAACTTTGAAATCATTTATAGCATGCTTATTAAACTTTAGTTTGAGAGTTTTATATATGGTAAATGCATAAAACTGACAGAAGGTCAAAAACAATATAATCTCAAATGCTAAAGACAAAACGTAACCGATCAATCAGGGTACATAACCATAGAGAACTGTCTAAAATTCAGTATTTGAATATTTTGGGTAGAACATCAGGAGTTATAGTCCTCTGATCGTGTTTCCTCTCCTCATTTTGCAGCCTCCCCAGAAGCACCTTCAGAACGGTGTGATCCGTGGCTACCAGGTGGGCTACAGGGAGTACAGCCCAGGCGGGAGCCACCAGTTTACCATTATCAGCGTGGACACGACGGGAGACACCACAGAGAGCATCGTGCTTGACAACCTGAAGAAATTCACTCAGTACAGCGTGGTGGTGCAGGCTGCAAACAGAGCAGGCACTGGGCCGTCTTCACAGCAGGTGGTCACCAAGACTCTGGAGGACGGTAAGCAGTGGTAGCTCTAGTGTCCATGTGTTCATACTGAAATAAATAAATAGAAATAAAATAAATAAATAATAATAAATAAAATAATAAATACATAAATACGTAGTGAGACTAACACGTGAAAAGGCAAAATTAAAATTTACAACACATGAAGCAAAATAAAAGTGGTAAAATCAAAGTTAAAAACAAAAACAGAACTACACACGGTAGAGAGAGAGAGAGAGTTGTTCAATTCAATTCAATTCAATTTTATTTATATAGCGCATATTTACAACATACGTCATCACATAGCGCTTGTTAAGAAGATGACCTAAGTGGTCTGAAGGCAGAATGTGGAACTAGCAGATTAGTAATGTATTGTGTAGCTTATTTATTGAGGGCTTTACAAACAAATAGAATAGTTTTCAAATCATGATGCAAGCATGGATAATTGGTTCCAGGTCCTTTTAAGATCAAAAATAACTTTAATTGATGGTTCTAAGTCGATACACACTGGTTCACAGCACTGCAGATCTAAAGTTAAAGATTGTTAACTGCATTTTTCTCGTTTGCAAACAGGGGATCAAGTGCATTGGTTTGGCTAGTCACAGAGCTAAATAAAAGTTTTGTTTTCATTTAGCAGACAAAAGGTCATTGCCATTCAGTACTTGATGTTCTCAGACAGTCAGAGGGATTCTTCCGAGAGCAAGCACTGTCAAGTGGAACAAAAGTGTAAATTGCATTTGATTTGTAATATAATTGTAGATCAGATGCAGTTTAGGTTGTTATTTTGAACTGGGTGACCCCCATCCACTCCCACGTAGGCCTTTTAGATGCAGTGAGTCTCTAAAACACTCAAATATATTCATGTGAAAAGGCTTCCATCTGCTGGACATCTTCTGAACTACAGTACATCATATAAGTAAATGCTCAGTGCTTCAGTGCCGATAGCTCTGACATGATTTGTATATAGATTTGACAAAAAGTAAAGTACTCTATATTATTTTTTTTATTATTGTTTTTTGCACTAAGAACACTCCAGTTTATTCATAGTTAAAGAATTAATGGGATGAATGGGTTGTTTTAAAATCAGCTGCCTTGAGAGAATGCCAACAAACTCACTAAACATTAGTATGTGCGGCGACTGTAAAATTATTTTGACATTAATACATCTAATTTTTTAGATCTATTCACTCCAAATAATCATAGGATGCTGTTGTTATTATTTGTGAAATATTAATAAAATCAAATATTCAACCACTGGAGAATTAAACACAGCTTTCCATTGAAGTTGCTTCCAGTGATTGTAAATGAGATTATTTGACAATTATTTGAATGTATTCTTAAATATTGTTAAAATGTTGTTAATTCAGTTATTTATATAGAGCAGGGGTGTACAAACTTTTTTCCCAAGGGGCCACATACAGAAAATATACAAAGGACTGGGCCACTTACTAAAAATAAGGTATACTGCCTCACTTCTAATGCATAAATGTTAGTAAAATCAATCAAATGCAGGTAAATTATGTTTGAGCGAGCTAGCTATCATTTGCTTAACTTTCTCTTCCTGCTCGATGCCAGTGTAGGACGTGAAGGCCTGATGTTTCATAATGTTGTCGTACATTGTACTCTTTCGTCACTGCAACAGTTTCATTGCAAATCAAACAGGCACACTTCCCAGTGGTTTCAATGAAGAAATATTAATTTTTCCACCGAGTCTGAAATTTTCTGCACTCACTTGCGATCTTGCGTTTCCTCGGTTCCGCCATTTCTGGTGACCTTCAGCAATGTTTTTCTTTGATTGCTTACTTTGTGGAGATGCTACCTTGTTCAAGACAGATGCTCCACCTAGTATTATAACTAAGAACTACAATACAGTTAAGCGCAAATATTATGTGCAGTGCGGGCCATAATCCCCTATATTTTTAGTCTTTGATACGGACCAATTAAAAATGGATGGCGGGCGCATTTGGCCCCCGGGCCGTAGTTTGGACACCCCTGGGTTAGATGTAACTCTACACTGTTGCTCCCTATAGAACATGCAAATCTAGTCCCTGCCTCTCTCTACACCCACCCCTCATTGCTCGCTACAGCTTTAGCAGGGTTAAGGTTAGGGTTAGGGTTAAGCCTAACCCTGCAAGTTAGATTTTTAGATTTTATTTGTTTATTTTGGACATGTTCAGTTAAAAAAAAAAAAAAAAAAAAAAACAAGCAAAGAAAGAAAAAAAGAAAAAAAACATATAGACAATTTAATCTACAGCAAAAGCAGACAAAGACAAAGAACAACAACAACAACACAAAAAAATAATAATAATAACAATAACCTATGTTCGAATTACTTCAATTCACTGTCCGAAAACTTTTCTAGTCCCGCCCCTTTAAATTTGCATACAGTATATGTATACATATACATACATGCATATGCACACACACACACGTGCACACACATGCTTACACATGTGCGCACATATGTATATGTGTACATACACACATACACATGCACACACACAGATATGTTTGCAAATGAGAACTGGTTCTCGAACATTTTTACCTGGTAAAATGAAGGTAAAATAAAAAATACATACACACACACACACACACACACACACACACACACACACATACATATAATTTATAAATATTTAAAAATCCAAGGTGCTATTGAGCATCTTATAAGTCATATTTTTTGATTAAAGTATATATACTACATAGTCGATTGTAT